>VCHN02000133.1:0-62994 GCA_007115665.2 Sequoiadendron giganteum
TGTCAAAAATATGTCTTAATAAATGTCCAAGATTGAAAGTTGTATTATAAAATAAGGTTAGGGCTAAATTAGGGAAAACGATAAGGATGAAGGGTTGAGATTGAATTATGAGATAATTCAAACAAGGGATAAGATTAAATGAGATGCCAAGAGATAATATTTGATGGGGAAGATAAGATTGACATAGACAAAGAGGTGATAGGAGAAATTAAATAATAAAAATGATTTCATTTAAGTGGCCAATGAATAATTAAATAATAAAGATATTATTTAATTAGAGAAGAAACTGTCAAAGGGAATCTTTTGAATTAAATAATGATTTAATACAAAATTCAAGAGAGTGCACCAAATTAAATAAATAAAATTTATTTAATTTAGGAGAGAAGAGGCTAATGAATAATTAAATAATTAAAAATAATTATTTAATTATAGTAATAAATGGACAAAAAATAAATAAATAAGAATTTATTTAATTTTAGAAAGAAAGGGACTTAATTAGTGATATAATTAAATAAATTAAATTTCTTTAATTAATCATGGAGTTATAAATATAAAAATGAATTAATTAAATAATTTAAATTATTTAATTAATAGAAGACATATATGACACTGGAAAATAATTAAATAATTAAAAATAATTCAATTATGAAGAATGAATGGGGAAATGATGAAAAATCTAAAAGACATAGGCTTATGAAAATTTTTGGTGTCTACATAGTTCAATATAGTTCTATGATCATTTAGTAAAGATAAGTTTAGCTCTATAAAAATTTATCTACTATTGGATAGTTGTCTATACATTTTTTGTTAGATTAGTAGAAAATGGATTTCCTTTTGATTACATAAGAAATCCCCACACTATTTTTGTTGCAATAGTTTTATAGATAATGTATTATTTTTAAAATTTACATATATTGAGAGAAGCTCGATTCTTATGTGAATAGAAAAATTGTGTACTTTGTCTTAATGGAATGAAACTTCTTTATTAGATATTTGGATGCAATTTTATCTTTTGATAATTTCTAAAAGATACTCAAATGTGCCCTTGGGATGTGTATATGATCTTTGGGGCCTATTCTTCTCCTTGAGGCTCAATTAGTAATTTTTATTCTCTTAGAAAATCACCCTTTGGCACTAATCAAATATACTAAGCCATAGGGAATATATTTTACCAAAAAATATTTTTTCTTAATCATTTAGGGGAATAGTAGATGCCATTTGGTTAATCTATAGAATTTAGTGTTAGGTTTATAAAAAAATATAATATGTATTATATTTTATTTTTCGTAACGAATGTATGTCCAAAAGTATCATAACATTTATTCAAATCATTACAAAAAAAATAACAATTGTAAATAAAATGTTTTAATATATTGTGTTTCCCTCCACATGGATGTCCTCATTTAAAAATAAAAGAATTGATATAAATTATAAAAGAAATTGTGTACAACGAAATATTGGTCTAGAGTTTTGGTAGTTATCTATGCACTAGACAATGGAGTGGAATTTGTGTCAAGCCAACTTTTAAGTTCAATCAAATCTATGTTAAAGGAGATATTATTTTGTGTAAAAAAAATTAATATAATGTACATGTGACTAGATCTTAATAATCGTAAAAAATATTAGAAGTCAACTTGGAGATCCAATGTCTATACTAAAAATTACATGAAAAGATAACTAAATCTCGATTTTGACATATATGTAAGGAATAAATAGGTCAAGTGCGTGAGCTAGTTCTAATAGCACCCAACAACATTTTCTTGACATGGTGGCATTACAAGAAGATAATTCAACAAAGCTCATCTATAGCACAAGTCATATATTCAATTACATGGGAGAATTTCTCATGATCTATTTCCATATGCCAACATCGGTTGGAGTGGGAGATCGCCCCCAGTTAGTTGGAGTTTTGATTTGCTGCCAGAAAAGATAGGCGAAGAAGCCGGAGCTGGTTTGCAAGCCGTTTCTGCCAGTAAATTTTTGTATAGAGGGATCGACTGGCAAGTATGAAGCCGAGTTAAATTGACAACCAATGCAGATTGGACTGTTGGATGCGTTTGGGGTTGAGACCACAGTATATCGATTCACTCAGACTTTGCACCGATTGATATATATATTTGAAGCTCTGGTTTCTTGCATTGGGGATTGTAATAGCTTTACTTAATACAATAAACTCTGTGTTTCCCCCTCGATGGCTGTAGCTTTGATTCCTGTTTCTTTAAATGATGCATGAAATTGCTAATGTCTCTGTCACCTCACCCAGCAGGTTTTCTGAAAATAAACGATCGCCATTAAAAATTCTCTTTTGCAAGTGTATATTCTTTAATTTTAAGCTTCTAAAAATGATATATTAATTCTCTTTGGATTTGAGAGCCAAAAGTAGCAACAACATAAGTCTCATTTGCCAATTAGCAGTAAAGAATGGATCCTCGAAAGCGATAAAGAATGAAAGAATGGGAGAATCTCTAATGGGAATATGTTAAGTTGTAACAAGTATTAAAGGCAAGGCCCGGAGGTAGTGCAGGCTAGAACTCCTGCACTCTTACTCAAAATGGGTACTAATCTTCCATCAGCAACTTTAAATTGCTGGCCTGTCTGGTAGAGGGGAAGTGCTTTGCCTTTGCCAGACGGAACGAAGTATGCCCCGTTCAAAAGTGTGTCCCTCGCAGACTTCCACAGCCAACTCTTTCCATCGGGGCTCTCACGCCATGTCACCTGCTTCTTGTACTCCTCGTTGGGAGCCACAAAGCGATTGCCCTCGCTTCTAATCGTAGGGTGGGCGCTCCCTCCAATGGCGTATATACCCCAGGCCTCATAGTTGTTGTTCGCCACGTGCGCATACCCATGTCGGCACCTGCAATCCATATGATCATGTCAGTTAGCCAAATCGATTATAACTGTGAATTCATTAACGAATGGAGTTTAGCCAGTTAAAGCACGAGAAGTTGAATTTAAACAAATTACCTTGGCATGCGCTCCACTAAGCCAGGTCCAAAGTGGTTGAATGCAACAGTAACTCTCATGTCTTTATCGGCTGTATAATCATCACTGTGTCCCAAAAGCATCACCTGTAGTGTTTTATTGCACAGCCTAACATTAGTCATTCGTCCATATTGACCAAACCAGTCTATAGTAATAAATTTAATTCTGGAGAATTTGTCTCTTACTTTGTCATGGTAAGAGAAGCGGTTGTTAGAAATGGTAACTGCGGTGGAACCAAGCGTGACATCTACAAGTCCATCTGTGCAACTGGAGAGGCTGTTGTGATCGATCCAAATGTCTCGTGAGGTAACAACTGAAATTCCATCTCCATCTTGTGTATCAATCATCTCATGGCTCAGGGATTGTGAGAGGAGAACGTTGCCAGCCACACTTGGCTTGCAGTCGTGCATGTTTAATCCGTGGATAATAATGTTGCTGACATTCAAGAGACGTATGCAAGGTCCATTGCTGATGTGAACATTTGAGCCCCTTGCATCGATAGTCTTTTGGCTGGCCACAAACAGGGTCATCTGAAGCTTTATCTGCATATCGCGGGCGAAAACTATCCACAGTGGACCATCCCAAGTAACTCCGCATCTTAAAGAGCCCGCCAGGGGATTTGCAGCATTGTCGTCCGCCCTGGTGACTGTGTACATCTCTCCTCCTTTGCTGCACTTCCACAATCTGCAAGTTTCATTCTGTTGCTTTTCTGTGCCCACAGTGGATCTCTTCTCCAGCAATTGTCTACGACATTATATGAGGAGGCGGCAGTAGACAAGGTGGCCTGGAGATTGAGAATAATCAGCAGTATCATGGAGGCAGCCATAGAGAATCTATGTTCCATGAAGATGATTACAGAGTTTGGCAGTGAGTGCTCGAATGAATGAATCTTGTATTCACCTTGAGATGCCTTAGTCAATCCAAAAAATTAAAAAATGATTACTGAGCTTCAGTAGCGATGATGTATATTTCGCTTCGATCGGTAGGTGTGTATATATAGGGAGAGGCCTTCATAACCTGTGCAGATAGCAGCGAGCCGCCATAAAGCCGGCCAGAGCTTGAACGAATGAAGATCGACATGAAGTAGTCAATCCATAATACCGACGCCGCAATGAAGACGCGGACATCTGACACGGGGCTTCCTAAGATTTATCGCTTCAAAATAACACAAGCTCTTCCTTATCAACCAACTTGTTTTCTTCCAGAATCCACTAATGCACAAGTTATTTTCATCGAAAATGTATGTGTTGGGACTTGGTGGCACCATTCTCACTACTCTGAGCCATTACACAATTACATGATGTCACCGGCGGCTCGTTCGTCTCTCATCCACTACATTCTATTAATATGAAATTATAGTTGTCTACCACAATACTTCAGCTAAAACGCCAGCCACAATTCGGGTTGATGAGATGGATGGAAACAATAAGAGCGATTTAATAACAATCACTAACCTCAAAATTGATGAGATAGACAAGTAAATTTCTTTTTAAGAAATTTGGTTTCTTTTTGGTTGGAAATTTGACATCGATATGTTGTGTAAGATTTTTAAGTCTTTATGAGACATAAAATAAATGTCCCGATAAAAATACATCTCATATAAATTGAACAAGTGGAGAACCAAACTCTCGAAAAATGGATCCTAAACTGCTTACAAATGAATGTTGTGTGTGCGGATCTAAAATTTGTTCAAATCGAAATCTGGGACATGTTCACCTTTACCTTTGATACTTCGTATTGAAAGGCTTGATTTCATTAGACACCATTTACAAGCTTGCTAGTCGATGAATATTATTCTTTCTTCAAACCCCTATCTTCGATGCAATCACATGGAACAATAATAGAAGGCAGTGGGTAAACTTTTGGTGATGCCTAAGATGATAACATGAAAAAATGAAGCAATGTTAGTGCTCAATGATGCACTCCTAAACAGTTTCATTATGTATTTAGACCATACCTACTAAGTATGTAACATGGGCCCACAAAAGTCACCGCTTCATATCCCTCGAACACTCCATTATTCGATGTGCATGGTCAAACCTCTCCAAAACTTTTAATTCTGGTCTCCCGATCAATAAAATTAGTTACACTCACTAAAATTCCACCACAACCCACTCCTTTCCTATAAGTCACTTAATTATTTCCTATAAGAATGGGACACATCAACAACTTCTAACAAAACCATGAAAATAATGAATACATATGAAACCCTATTGAGTAGGCCTTGAACCAGTGCACCACATTCATCACTAGCCTATCATGTGATACCTTGGAATTCTCATTCATTAGTGGCCACCACATTCTCCACTAATATCATTCCAGTCAACCCTCTATGTAGCCAATAAACCTTCATAACGTTTGATGCATCTTGGAGCACAAAATAATGTAAAGGCCCAACATTACGCACCATGGTTGCCAATTAGGACTAAGAGAACATACACCTCTAGACCACGTAATTTAGACCCACATTAGCTATGAACACATTCACCAACCAACCAATATATATGATAAGACACATTCCTACTATAGGTTATTGTGATTGTTATTCACCGCCACCACAAATTCTTGCACAACATTCATGATGATTAGATTGGATGCATGTAATTTTTTAAGATCTAAGGTAGGGGATACATACACCAAGAAAATACATTCCCTAGTTCATTTGTATTCACTTCTTCCCTAGTGAGATTTGATAGATTGCTATTCCTTCCCAATGCCTTTACGAATTTCTTAAAAAAATAAACCTAAGCCTAATAAAAATAATCAGTTAGAGGAATTTTATCATCCATATGGCCTAAATTAATGATGATTGGATTCCAAAATAAACATATCATGTCCACTAAACTATTCTTGAATACCCGATGAAATGTTTCTTTCAATTATTTTGGTGCCTATTTAATGGAAAAATAGATCCATTTCTTTCAAGATATAAGAATACATTTATGAAAACAACAATGTTCAATTTTTAGTCTCACATAAACTTCCAGTCATGTGAACACCAAGCATTGGATGTGCCTCACGGAATAATCTATAGAATTGAGAGGCTTTCTTTTTTATATGATCTTCAGTAGGAAAATCTTTTTTCCATGAATGGGGAAAGGATGAATATTACAATATGAAACAAAGCTTTGAAAACTAATCTATGTGAAAATCCATAGATCATTTAGTAGATAAATTGATTATTTCCCAATATCACTATACTAGCAACTTCTAGAAGTATTCTTGAATCCTTAAATAAACTTAACATCTATATATGTCTAAATAGGAGATAATAGGTGAACTAGATAGCTAAAACACCTTATTCACATCAACATACCAAATATTTCACATGTTTTGATTATTGTGTTGAATCTCTAGTTATTAATTGGTTGTCCCACAAAATTTTATCTTTATCTTTTACCTAATGGGGCATTTAAATTAACATTTTAACCATTTTTTTTATTTTTATTTTGTAGCAAGGAAACTCCTAATGATTTAAAGTTGATGTAAACTAATGATTATTAAGATTTTGTGTGGATATTCTTTATAGATATTAGAAAATTATTTGTGCCAGTTTTTAGTATTTTTATTAACATTTACTTTATATTTTATGCTATTTTAAATGAGGGACATATACTCCAAAATACATATCTTTAGCTACAAATAAAATAGAATCATAAATTCTCAAACATTGATATCTAGTACATGCATATTTTTTGTAATATCTTTTTGTATATTTTATATTTTAATAATTTTTTAACTCACATTATTTGTATTCTAGATTTATTTTATTTCTTAATGCATAGCATTATTGTATATATAAAAGTACTTTCTATATGTAGCATCAAAACAAGGATATCGATACAATCCATTTAAATGTAGTTTCTAAAGGTTTTTGTCATTTTCTATTTTACCACTTGTGCGAAAAATATCCTCTTATGTTTGTTCTAATCATATATTCACTAAGAAGCTGAAAGCATATTGTAATTAACTAAAAAATGTTACAAATTATAACTTCTATAAATATCACTTTCATTCTTATAACCCTTCAAAATTTCTTGTGATGAGACTCCATTTGATTGTCCAACACCTAACTAAAAAGTCAAAATTATTCTTGAAATTCCTCAGCAAAAATATGATGGTATCTAACTGGCCTTTAAAGGAAGGGCCTCTAAACGAAGGTCAAACCCTTTATTCAACATTCCTTATAAAAAAAATTCTTTAAGAATCCAATTTAAATTCAAACATTTTGAAATTATAAAAAGTACCTTCATTTGATGGTCATGATGACATTAATTGAATTTTTCATTAAAATCTATATTTATGAGTTTTGGCATCTTGAGATCATCTTTCACCTCATCCCACAAGTGGCAAAATATACTACATGATCATCCTAACTCTAGTTACAATAAGATTGGTTTATGATAAATAATAGAATATTTTTACCAATCATTTTGCTTTGCCTACTTTTAGATTGAGGTCTTCTATGATTTCCTCAATTTAATAATTTACTTATAACCTATTAAATTATGTAAGACCTATGAATTTCAATATTAAAATTAGTTGTAAAATTATTTTAAAAAGTATTGCCCACTAGAATAGGGTTAATGTATCTCACGTTCATTTACCTCTACATATATGTCTTCCTATAGCTTTTAGATCTCTTTCTTCTATAATGTAAACATCACCTTTTCATCATCAATAAAGAACAATATTCTTTCAACTAAATTGTATATTTAGTTTAATTTTTGTAAGGATTCTGAGAAGTTCATCTTTAATTGGGAATTTTCCTTGCATAATGTGCTCTCTAAACTCAAACTCTTGCTTACCCTTTCATGCAACATAGTGGTTAGATGGTTAGATTATCCTTATTTGTCTTATTGGATTCTATAAAAAGTACTTGTGTTTAAAAGTTAATGTTTTTATTATGTTAATATTTCTCAAGGACAAAGAGAAATGTGAGCACGTGACAAAGAATGGAATAGAAAGGAAATGATTTGCACTAGAATGAAAAGTATATGTTGAGTTTGATATTAAATTCTTATTATTATGCACCTTAATTGCATTCATACATTTGTTTAATAAAATTAAAATAAAAAATATGTAGACATATTCTATGAATGGTCTAAAGATGCAATTTTCACACCTCAAAATTCAATGAAGCGTCTATAATAAAACACTTCTTTTAAAACATTTTAGTGATAGTAATCCTAAAAATATAATCCCCCTTAAGGATAAGCTTTATGGGAAGTATGTTTCCTAAAACAAGTTCTATATTCATCATATATAGATGAACTATAGGTACTAAAATTTTCCTCAATTGTGAGGGGAACACGCTAAAATTACATGAGAATTTAATAAAGATAACTCTAGTTCAATAAATATTATCTACCATTGGATAGTTATATGAAATTAAATGAAATCGATAAAATGACTTTTCTTTCGATTTATTAAGGAATGCTTAAATATGTTTTTATCAATTTTGAATTCACGCCTTTGATGTTAGATATTGACATGAACAAAAGATCAAATTTAACAAGAAAAACACCTAGAATAGGGTGCTAGGAAACCTATCCAACCATTTTGCACACATTAAAATTCGGTTTATAATTTTAGGGTTTGCTTAATCTAGACTTTTTAAGAACATAAGCGGTTTTTGGGGTCACTATGGTGAAATATTATTTAAAAGTCCCTTTTTTATGGTAGCACTAACCTATCATCCTTGGTTGAAAGGAAAGGTTGAGTCTAGGGAATGCCTCTAGAACATTTTAGTGAAGTTGAAATTAAAGAGATTTCCAAATAAAGCATGAAATTATATTTTCCCATTTAGGGAGTACAATTTCCAATGCTACAACATGTGTCAACTTTTACTGCACGATGTAGTGATTTTATTTATGAAGATGATTTATTAGCCAAGACGTTTCATTTTTCATTAAAAGATATTTCCTTAATATATGATTGTTATGGTCTCGTTTACCATTGTAATTTTCAAATTAGGGTATCTCTATGTTTTGTGGCATCGGTTTTTTCAATATTTCAAGTGACAATAGGTTTCTTTTGACATATTGCAATGGTTGTCTGCTCTAGTTTTTGTTCAATGTTGAGACTTTTTGTTGAAGTGACGTTGTTTTTCAAAAATATTGGTTAGTGACCGAATCATTGGTTGACATGTTTTGGGAATGTGGTGAATATGGTTGGATTATGTATGGGCTTGGAGGACTACTATGCTACAAATTCATCAGAGGGGATGGAGTTTGAGGTGTAACATGTGAGGACTCAAAACCATAAGGATTTAAACTAGAAAGTTCTAAGGTTAGAGTTATGCCAATGCTTATTTGTACCATTGAAGCGACAATTAGATTCATGTATATGGAAATAGACGTTGTAGTTGCGGGGAGGGAGACTTGAATTCCTCCTTGACTTTGAGTGTATCCCAAAGATTCAGTGCAATGAGCCATTATAGGCACATTGGAATTAAATTTATGTGCTACGCTATGCAAATCCTCTTATCCTTGAGCATGACTAATCAATTTCCTCATGTTATATATTACATGGTCCATTATGCTATCTAGAGATTTAGTACTCACATAGTCTTCAAATCCTTCTAAATAATTTTCTAATTTGTTCAGCCCGTCTTTAGAAAAAACATGGGAAACAATAGTCTCAACATGCAAAAAATGGTTGATTGTGATGTTTTCATTGGTATGGTCACATTACAGATAGATTCCAAGATGATTTGAGTATTGACAACACTTTGCATGAAAGATTTGGAAGACTCAGGATCCACAATGGATGTAATAATAGTGTGGGATACCCTAAATCAACAACTATGTGTCACTAAGTATTGACAATAGGCCACCACATCATGAAGCTCATTTTAGTTTAAAAAAAAAAAGAGTACCCACTATGAACACACAATTGAAAAATAGAGATATCATGGCACTTAGAAACAAAATTTAGACATCAGAAGAACACAAATAACACACAAAAAAAGATATGATTATTAAAATCTATCATTGTGTTATTTATCATTGTTATTTAGTTTTCCTCTACTCATCACAACAATTCACTCTCTATCATCAACATTATTGTAAAGGTGGTGGGAACACCAACACGGTGTTTGATTTAGGCAAGCCCCTATAAAAATTGACCTTTTTCATTTTTACATTTAGTGATTGTTTAGGACAATTTGACAAAGTAATAGTTGATATCTCAAATCATTTGGAGAGTTCTAAAGCCTTATTTTTTATTCTTTCTATTTCATCATTGATAAAGTATAGTAGCTTGATAATTTGAGCATATTCACACACTATTTCTTTATTTATATCTCACAAGTGTCGACACTATGTTGGATCCATATATGTATGAAACATCAATTTCCTACACCTTTTAGACTACACTAGTATAAGTTGGTTTCTGGATTATACCATTTTATCCTCAATAGCTTTCCCATTTTATTTGTTTTAGGTTCCTCTTTATGTAATTTTTTCAAGTCTTCTTTCTGTGTTTCTTCATTCACTATGTACCATCTAAATTCTATCAAATTTATTTAATTTGGTTGTACTTAACCTAGTTCATTGCATTATCCAATAAATCCTTGCACTTATAGAAAATAAACCAAAACCTTAACGAACCTCCTTGGCTCTTCCTTTAGAGTAGCAACCAAGTACCACCTCTGGGTTGATTTTTCATTCCAATGTTTCTAAATATTGACTTAGATTAATTCCTTTCTCAGAATCGCACTTCTCTTTTAACCCAAAAATAGTGTATTATAAATTATAATTTTTAGGATATTTATTCTAAGGAATATAATCCTAAAATATTAATGCCATGATTACTTCATTTTTAGTATAGGCCCTAATTTAAAATGAAATCTCTTTTAAGACATTATCAAAAATAATGTGATGGTATCGAAATAACGTTTGAATTAAGTTTGACATCATCATTCAAACATCCATTATATGGCTTTCCTTTAGACTACCATTTTTTGCATGAAGCATTTCAGCAATTTGGAAAATAGCTTCATTTGAAGGTCATGATGACATTAATTAAAGTACACCATCTGAAGTTAGTGCCTTCATTTGATTATATTCATTATTTTGGAATCTTTGAATATGTTTTCACCCTAACCTATAGCCTATCCTATAAGTGGGACACAATATTACATGATCACCCTAATTCCATGTGTGATGATAAATACTATGTAAATAATCTTTCTTCATCTACTTTGATATTATGGGCTTCTAGTATTTGCTCAATTTTGGTGTATATTGATTGCCTAAGAACTTATGTAAAGTTATTGAATTTTAACATGAATACTATTTTTTCAACAATTTGTACAATTCTATTCCACTAGGAGACATGCATCTTTCAAATCAAGGGAATGTATCTGATATTCTTCTTGTATTTCTTGTTTCTTCTAAAATTTTATCATCCTCTTATCAATGTTAATATAGGTATACAAGATTTCAATTAAATTATTTATTTAACTCAATTCTTCGAGTGAATCTTGGAATTTCATTTTAACTGCTAAGCATCTCCTTCTACCAATGTGCTATATAAATCTATACTTATTCTTACCTTTCTAGGTAGGGTAATGGCTCTAGTCACTCTAACCTTTTGTTTCATTTAAATTATACAAAAATTACTTGTAACCATTCATATTTGGATTGAGCTCTATTTTTTTATGCAGCTCTTGGCAGTTTTCTATTACATTAGATATCTACACTAGAAAACTTTGATTGAAGCTTTGTGTTGAAATTAATTAGGTGTTTTTTTAATTTTAAGTCTGTCTTTTCCTTCTAAATATGTATTCCTAATTTGATGAAATTTACTTCACCATTGCTCTATTTTTAGTGACCCTACTTAATGAATTTTGTGAAAAACTATATCACATGAAATATGGTTTAGGGTTAAAGTTTTTTCTTTGAGGTTTTCATTAAATCAAGGTATTTTGATAATAATGAAATTAAAATTGATTATTATATGGTTGCCTGTGTATGTTTTTTAAATTAAATTCAATTAAATTCTTAGAAAGACTATAGAACAATATCACGGATTGCATGCATATCATGCCTCTTACACATGATCAACTTGGAATAATTAAGGAAATTTTTTCTCTAATTTGACATAGCTTGGATTTTAAGGATTCGGTTTCCCATATTTTATTAATTATTTGATCGATATTCAAGTGATTAATTCTAATATTTAGTTAGGACTAGTCAATTTCCAATCTATGTAAAGTAAAATTTTTATCACAGTTATCTTACTTATGGATAATTCCTTTAGTATGTACATAAATTTAATACTTCCCTTCAAATGTTAAAAATTAACCACTATCAAAACCATAATCAATATTTAGCCGATAGGCTATTCTGGGTAGGAAATCCACCAGAATCGTCTACTATTAGATGCTGGGAAGTTTCCTGTTGCTGGAAAATAAGTGTGACACATCCACCAATTCAGACCGACTTGCCAGATGGTCGCGCTTGCTAATTCATGTTGCCCACGCTGGTATGGTGACTTTCTTTTACGTTATTAGACTATCCGCGATTGACGAAATGTTTTCATCGTGGTAAATTTATTCTTTTTGACAACACGCGTTGTTTTCATAAATGCAATTTTTCTTTTACCTTCTAATGTTGTTGGAAAAGTTAAGACTTCTTCTTATTGGATGAAGACTATGCTATTATCTTCTGAAGCGATACCAAATGATTTTATTAGAATCTTGTCAATTAAATGAAGGGTTTATAAAATCATGTTTGCTTTTTTCAATTTTTAGTCGATAGGCTATTGTGGGTGGGAAATCCCATCGAATTCTTCTATTGGCATTCTTCGACGGGCGTAATAACTCTCCTTTGGGGACAAAAGGGGGTGGCATGCCATAAATAAGGCATGGACACCACGTGAGGTGCACCATCACCATTAATAGGGGTTTGAAAAAATGCGAATGGAGGGGGCACTTTGGGATGGGCATCTCCTTCAAGGAGGAGGTCCTCTGGTTGTGTTTTTTTCTGAGCTTTAATCTACTGGTGTAAACCCTATATAGAGATGTCTATACAATGAAAGCAGCGATGTGGTCCTCATTTTGTTGGGGGCAGCAGTCCAGAATCAACTCCTGAACAGAATATGAGGGGCCATATGGGGGTTTTGAAGATTTTTTTCCATCATTAGAAGGGTTGACTGATGGTTAGCAGCCTTGGGCGTGGGTTTAACATTGTTTGAACTCATCTACATCTTGCTGCAATCCATTTCAGACCTATACATGGTCATTTCTCAAGCCAATAATTCACCATTCTGCATTTGTTTCATGTTGTTGCACCATTCTGGAAGGCATTTCCAGGTATGAGTGTTTATGCTCGATTGAGTCTGTTTCAGATCTGTAGCTTCATATTTTTGAGAATAGCAATGAAAGATAATCAAAATGATGTGATACAGTTGTTCTGTTGTGTTATTGAATTCCTTCATGCTTTTACTTCCCTACTATGATAACTCATGCAATGGAAGGACATATGTTGATAAAATGATATTGGAAAAGAATGCGAAATTTGGCTTTTCATCTACCGATTGTAATTGCTTGGAAGTTTAACCAGTTTCTATAAATCCATTGTGTGCATATCCTACAAGTATTGTATTCCTTGAGACTACATTTCTTCTAGGCATTTTGTTCAACAATTCTCGTGCCTTGTCTATGCTCTGCATTTTGCATACATGTCTAAGGGTTGTGGGATTTTCCTTTACTCTTGTTGATTTCTTTTTCTTGAAAGTTTCTAAAGCTGTTCAATAAAATCATTTTGTGCATATCTTGCAATCACTGCAGTCCATGAGACCACATCTCCTGGCATCATTCTGTCAAACAACCCTTATGCCTTGTTTAAGCTTCCACATTTGCTGACATTTTTGTGAGAGCCATTTTAATTGTAATGTCTGATTTAGTTCTTTTTCCCCCTTCCATTATGCATTGATGGATGTCCATATCCTTTTCTAAAGCTACTATTTTTGCATAGGCAGGAATGTGTGGGAAAGGGTTGTAGAATTAGGATTTACACCTGCTAGTCGTGTTTGCAGGCAGCACGTGGAAAAAAGTTATGGAACTTAGCTTTATTCATACCAGTTGGTTTTGCTCGAAGTAGCTAAATTTTTCTTTCTTCTTTTTAGCAATCGAATTTGTACATCTCCCATGACCATTGCACTCTGTGACAATTTCAATCTATTCAAATTAATGTTTCATATAATGGGTGCATGATTGGATGGCAACCATTTGTAGTAAACTGATAATAACCAAGGGGATCGTGATAAAACATTGACTTTCCCGGTAAATCATTATTCTGTTCTGAAACAAAAATATGAGAACCTTGATGTTGGAATTATTGTGTGAATGAAGGATAGTATAACTATAGCAAACCTTAATATGATTGTATTCTAGGTGGAGGGTAACAATGTGGTTGAGATGGGATTTTTTCGTTGGTATCAAAGCATCCTTTTAGACCTTGATATGCATATAGCATTAATTATATACTTTATATTATCAAATGAAGATGCATACTCAATATTATTAATAATAATGTTCTAATCCCATTGATTTCATTTACCTTGTAGTGTGACTTCATAAATTCCTATAATAGCTTAGTTTACAAATTAGATGATATTTTCTTTTTTTGTTTATACTATCCTAACTTTATTGGTAAACAATAAGTGATATGATTATGGACCAACACCCTTGTTTTGTTGCTTAAATTATCAAAAACAATACACGATATGATTATAACGGTAATATGTTTGTAATCAATACTTTTCCTTGTGGTTAACCAACCCTTACCACTATCCATTAGGTTTCCCTTAAAAACCTATAAGTCTATACATAATTTCAAACTCTTAATTTAATCTTGACATCACTGTCAAACACAATCTGAAGGGCATTTGACACTAGGTACATTGCCAAAAAATCAGTGACAATGATGTCTCATTCAAACCATTTCGATTTGTAAGACAAAGGTATATTAGTCTCAATCACTAATGAATCCAAAATTTAATAAATGAGTTGTACCCTTATACCATGATTAATGTTAGGTCTTGTGTTTTAGTCATCATACATATTTTGTACTCATTATATGTGGGTTTCCAATGCTTTCCATGAAAATAGAATTTCTATCATCATTAATAACAATTTACAATCATGAGTATGGACTTTACGGATGGTCAAATAAAACATGAGCCTAATTAAATATCTATATAAACTATTAAAGCCACACTTCCTTCCTCTCATGAGACATTACGAAACTACAAAGAATTTCGACCCGTTTTGCAATATAAGCTAAAAAGTAGAATTATTCATAATTTGATCTCATTCAAGAGAGAGTTTTGTGTCTATCTTCTTTATTAAATTGTGTGCATCAGTTTTGTTATGGTTGTGTTGATACAAGATGACATTCATAATTATATACAACTTAAACATATTTTTTTAATTATTCTCTGATAGGCATCCATTCCCTTCTTTCATTCTCCAATCTAAGTGTAGGCATGCAGGATTATGTTCAAATTTTAATTAAAGTTTTCTAAAGCCTTTACAACAAACCCATTGTGAACATATTCAACTACCAAGGCATTTACTTCAGCCACATTATGTCAACTATTTAGTCAAACCATTCACATGCCTAGGCTTTCACAGTTTGCATACAGGTTACCTTAAGAGTTTGAGGAGAGAGATATAACTTAATCTAACTCTTCCAGTAACAAAATTTACCCAAGTATGCATAATTCAAAATGAAAATTCATGCACAAGAATGTGAACTGTCTAACAAGTTTTTCTTAAGGAAATTGAAGGCAGACATAAAACCCATGAATTGTTTAACAAAAGTCTCCAAGAACAAAAGACGACAACACATAAACAATTAATTCACCAAAAATTATTATTCTTAGTTGCGGGAGTGGACAAAACACTAAGACCCTCATTGTCAACCACCAACAATTGTATTATACATAACCAATCTCTTGAGTTAGTGGTTTTCATGTGTCATAAAATAACTTTTGTATTATAAAAATATTTTCTCGTAGCATACATTTTCTTATTATGTTACATTCGGTTACAGGGTATATCATTAACTAGCAACAACTTTACTTAATCCAATCGACCTTTTAAGTTACATGTCTTCTTTCATTGTACAAAAAATATTATGTTGTAAAACCATTTAGTATAACATAATGATTTAAATTGAGTTCCATTTGTTCATATTCAAATCTTCTCGCATCCCATCATCAATTGACTTTTGCTATAAATAGTTAGTCTTAAGAAAATCAATTTACATTTTTTTGCGATTTTTCCCCTGCCCTTCAATATATTGCCAGAGTATATCCTACTATCGGCGTAACCATTTCACCTTGTTGAGGTGCAAGCGCTAGTAATTACTTACTTGTCAGAGTCATTTAGAATTGTTAGTAGTCTAATGCATGATTTTCCCCTTTAGATTTAATAAAATCTTAAAAATAGTTTACTATTATAAGAATTTAGGAAGATGTAGGAGATTAGAAGCAAGCACATGAATAATGAATAAGATTGTATTTTTCTGATCCTAATAAAAAAATGGAGTCAACAACATTAGGAATAATTACAAAGTTATAGGTTTAGGATGCACTTGTCAAGAATGACAAGTTTCTTAGTAAACTCGAGTTATCAAAAGACCAACTCAACTTAGATCCCTGAATGGTGGAGTTTTGACTAAGAGAGGAGTGAGATAATAGAAAGCATGAATGAGTTAAGTGTGGTTACCTTGTGTGTAACACAAAAAAAAAAATCCATGACTGATTGATGATGCATAATTAATGCAATAACACTCCTAATAAGAACTAGATGATCTTTTCCTAAGTTTGCATTAAGCACTAGAGTAAATATTTATTAATTTACTCCAACACCCCCCTTGAATGTAAACTGAGGAGAAGCAAAAACTGATGAAGTAAAAGAATGCAATGGTGGATGTGTTCCTCTAAAAACTGCTCACATGTCCACATGTCGAAAAGGGATGATGTCAATCCAAGATCTTGTGAAGACTGATATTGAGCAAGGTTCAAAGATGATAAAAGATGGTGGGCCAACAATGATTATGTGGTTGTCAACAAATTATTCAAACTATAGAAGAAAACTGCAACTGCAAAAGAAGTACAAAGATGCCCTCCAGAAGGGATGATGTCATTGTTTATTCAATGCTCAATATTGTCTTGCTAGAAATAAACTCTAAAAGAACACGAGAATGCGACTCTATAAGCTCATGTAGTCAACAACACTGCTAGAAATAAAATCTAGAAGCACACGATGATGCGACTCTGGAATTTCATGTAGAAAGGAATTTACAACATAAGAACACTTTTTGATGCCTATTGGAGGAACAATGTGAAGCTTGGAAATTAATTAGCAAGTTTTAATATTATGTGGGGTAAAAGCACAAAGTTGTGTCACACTTTATAAAGGAAACAACCAATGTTGATCCAACTTTTAAACTTGAATCACGAAAAAGTAGCATATATGTTTTGAATTTTTAAATGATGTAAACTAGTAAAATATGTATTTTTTAGTATATTTTATGTTTGTATTTTTTATAAGAAATTAAAAAATTATTTTAAACTAGTTTTTCATAAATTAACACTATAATTTAGTTCTTGATAAAATGTTGAAAAATGAAGTTGCATGGGACGTCAAGAACTTCCACCTCCAACAAGGTCAAGAAGGACCAGAAGAAGGGAGGATTCATTGTCCAATCCATCATTTCCACCATCCTCACCCTCATCCACCTCATCTTCATCTGATTTTGAGGCTGGTTCCATTCAACAACCCCAACCAGTCATCAATCATCCTTTGCCACCTCCACCTCCACCTCCACCAATGGCCTTCTTGGAAAATAACCCATCACCTCTATCCTTCAATAAATACAATGTTATGCCCAAGAACCTTAAGAATTTTTTCTCTAAGTTTCACACGAGTGATCCTAATAGGATAGCAGAGGAGCATATTAGGATTTTTCAGAATTTCTTCAGAGATAGAGGGATTAATCATGAGGATGTTGCATGCAGACTTTTCCCTTATTCTCTAGGAGAGTATGCCTTTTATTGGTACAATCATTTACCTACTGCATCAATCCATAATTGAGCTAAACTTGAGGCTGCATTTTTGTAGAAGTTTAAAATATCCATTAGTGCCAATGAGCTCTACATGTAGTTTATCAAGGTTAAGAGAGAATTTAATGAGCCTATAGGGTCATTCAACAATAGGTTCCACCATGCATACACTAGATTGCAAGAACCTTATGTTGTGGATGATGCCACTACCTTAGAGGTCTATTTTGAAGCCCTTGATATCCTTACATCCACCTTCCTTAAGTGGAGAACTAATCCCCCAACTACCTTGTTCACTGCATATACAGAGGTTGTTAAGTATAGTATAGATCTAAGACAAGATTTGTCAAGACCCCTGCCATCTCTGAGACCAGCTGCTCACCCTGGGCAAGTCCAAGCTCTTAACCATGCGCTGACTAATCACGCTCCCATTATGAATCCCACTCCACAGATGCCTTTGGTTCCACACCCAGGTAATCCAATAAATCAAGCTCACCCAATGCCTATTTATCTGTAGCAGGGTGCTGATCAACCCCTTCATCCACTACATCAAGTTGGTTTTGCTACATATTTACATAACTCAAAATTTTTGAAAGTCTATGGGTCTTGGAGGAGTGTCAAGATACCCTCCAAATAACATGAATTCAGTACCTTACAGTAGTACTGATAAGGAGAGGTTAGATGAGCTAACCGAGCATGTAAAAAAACTGAATATGGAGGCAACCTACTTGAAAAACCAGAACAACCAACTCCAAGCTACTCAGAGGAGCATGCAATCAAGTTACAAGAGGGATAACTGAAATTTTGCATGAGGGAAAAACTTTGACAAAGGGCAGCACTCTGACAAAAATAATTTTTTTGAAAGAGGACAAGGTTCTGGTCAGAACTTTGATAGGGGACAACAAGGTGGACAAGGGTTTGAAAGGAGGCAACCACCTAGGTAGAATAGGCCATGGAACACCAGACCTAATAATGGAGGAGTTCCCACTCCACTCGATCAACCTTCCAATCAAGAGAAACCTTTGAGTGGAGTATATCTAGCTGAAGCAGCTTTGTTAGGGTGGTGCAAGCTTCATAAGACAAGTCAACACTCTGAGTTGGATTGTCTTGAATTTCAAACTATTACTTCCATCTTTTAGTATGAAGTTGAAAACAACTCCACTGGTCAGTAATTGGTACCTTAAAATCCTTATGATTCCCCTTTTTTTGCGTTGAGTCATGCTCCTTTCTCGAGGAATGAAGAGAATGAACCAAAAGAGGAGTCAAGTGGCTAGAATGAGGATGATATTTATCATTTATTCAAAAAATGAACTAAGAATGATAATGGTCCCTTGGATGAAGAGGAAGCTTGTGTTGAAGAAGTATAGATGTTTCAGCAATCTACAAGAAAGTATGATTTGAGGAATAGGCCTCACAGGAATCCACTAGCTGGTGGCCCATTTACTACATCTATTCCTCCAAACAATTTTACTACTCCACGGACCCACATGCCATTAATAATCCATCTTACCCTCATGTGCCAACACAATACTTTGCAAAAGGAGGAAAACCTGAGGTATCGAACGGGAGCTATGTTGATACAGAAAAAGATAAGAAAACTAGTCATTCTAAAGAGACCCATGTCGACATGAATGTGGAACAATTAGGCGAATATGTGAGTGAGGAACTCAGGAAGGTAAAGGTGAGTCTTTTTTCTTTTGAGTTGTTAATATTTCTTGCAATCAAAATAATAGTCCTAGGATCTTTTAATTCATGTATAGCACCACAAGGAGTAGTAGTCAACAAGGCAGTTGGCAGGCCTCCTAGTTCACAGGCACCTAAAGGTCTAAGTCAAGCACCACCTAGAGACAGAGGGAAAGAAAAAGATAGGAATCAGGTTGCACAAGTTTATACTTGGTTGAGTTTGTTCTAGGGAAAATGGAAACCCCTCCTTCCTGATTTCTATTCATACCTTTGGGAATAATCTGCACAATCGTCTTCTAGATTCAGGAGCATCTACAAATATTATGCCTTTTTTTTCCTTTAGGGCTCTAGGTATTACCCTTGTAGCCTCTCAGAAAAAGGTCACCCAATTGGACAAGACAAAGTTAAATATAGTGGGAGAACTGAACATGATTCCCATGCAAGTTGCTTCAAATCCTAGAGTGCAACAAGTACTTAATATTCAGGTGGCAGATATTCCTGACACTTATGGTTTGATCTTGGGTCAAGATTTAACCAAGACACTAAATGGATACACATCCACGGATCATTCTCACATGTGGTTCCCTTGGAAAGGAGTACCAAATCAAATTAGAAATGAAAGAGAACCTAGAATGAAGTATGTGATCATTGAATATCAGAATACTTTGAATGAGATATTGGTGTTAGAAGTCAGCATGGGGAACTATGTCCTGGTTGCCCCTATTTCAAATACAAAATAAGTCTTTATGTTGCAAAGCTCCTCTGATGAATCCACATCATGAGCCAGCAGTTTTGAAGCATTGCTTGGACAAGCAGTGGAACTTGATGATTAGGAAGATAGACAACTCAACTTGTTGGATAATTTTCAAGATTTTATCCAAAACTACGTGGAGGATCAAATCTAGCTAGGAAAAAATACGGATTTTAAAGAATTGTTCCTCCCTAATTGGTGCAAAGTTCACAATGCTCATCACTCTGATTTGGAATGTTCTATGTGCCAATATGTAGTGGAGCAGATACAAAGATGCATTAATCCAACCCCAACTGTCAGGTTGGATATATAGAGCATTCAAAATGATCCAAAAGGAAAGAGTCTGAGGCCTCCTGAAGAGCCTCTAGGCAGCAGCAAGGATGAGGGTAGTTTGAGAAAATTAGGGGCTGATGGTTGTTGTACATTGAGATTTGATGGATCCAAATCAAATTAGGGTGTTGGAGTAGGATTTGAACTAATCAGCCCTAAAGTTAAAACTTATTTTGTTTCTCATAGACTCCAATTCCAGTGCACTAATAATGTAGTTGAGTATGAGGCTTTGGTCCATGGTTTATTAATAGCATTGAGAAAGAAAGTCAGGATCATGCAAGTAATTGGAGATTCTAAGTTAGTAGTTAAACAAGTAAGGAAACAATACTCATGCCATGATAGAAGAATGACTAACTATAGGAACAGAGTATGGGATCTCATTGAAGGATTTGATGCCTTTGACATCTGTTTGATCCCTCGAAGTAAAAATCAAACTACAGATTCTTTGGCCCAAGCAGTTGGTACATTGCAGTCCTTATCGCTTTCGGGTTCCAAGAATTTCACTCTACAACTCACTCTAGTACCCTCAGTTCTTGACAATGTAACCAATTTCCAAGTGTTTAAGGATGACACATATTTTTTGTCCCATTGAAGCGACAATCAGATTCATGTATATGGAAATAGACGTTGTAGTTGCGGGGAGGGAGACTTGAATTCCTCCTTGACTTCGAGTGTATCCCAAAGATTCAGTGCAACTAGCCATTATAGGCACATTGGAATTAAATTTATGTGCTAGGCTATGCAAATCCTCTAATCCTTGAGCATCGCTAATCATTTTCCTCATGTTATCTATTATAGGGTCCATTATGCTACCTAGAGATTTAACAGTCACATAGTCTTCAAATCCTTCTAAATAATTGTCCAATTTTTTCAGTTCGTCTTAAGGAACATGGGAAACATCAGTCTCAACACCCAAAAAGTGGTTGATTGTAATGTTTTCATTGGTATTGTAGCATTACGAATAGAGTCCAAGATGAGTTGAGTATTGACAACACTTTGCATGAAAGAGTTGGAAGACTCACGATCCACAATGGATGAAACAATAGTGTGGGATACCATAAATCTACAACTACGTCTCACTAAAGTATTGACAATATAGGCCACTACATCATGAAGCTCATGCTAGTCTAAAAAAAATAAGAGTACCCACTATGAACACACAATTGAAATATAGAGATATCAAGGTACTTAGAAACAAAATTTAGACATAAGAAGAACACAAATAACACCAAAAACAAGGATATGAACATTAAAATCTATCATTGTGTTATTTATCATTGTTATTTAGTTTTCCTTTACTCATCAGAACAATGCACTCTCTATCATCATCATTATTGTAAAGGAGGTCGGAATACCAACACGGTGTTTAATTTAGGCAAGCCCCTATAAAAATTGACCTTTTTCATTTTTACATTTAGTGGTTGCTTAGGACCATTTGGGAAAGGAATAGTTGATATCTCAACTCATTTGGAGACTCCTAAAGCCTTATCTTTTATCCTTGCTATTTCATCATTGATAAAGTATAGTAGCTTGATAATTTGAGCATATTCACACACTATTTCTTTATTTATATATCACAAGCGTCGAAACTATGTTGGATCCATATATGTAGGGAACATCAATTTCCTACACCTTTTAGACTACAATGGTATAAGTTGGTTTCTGGATTAAACCATTTTATCCTCAATAGTTTTCCCATTTTTTTTGTTTTAGGTTCCTCTCTATGTTATTTTTTCAAATCTTCTTTGTATTTTTCTTCATTCATTGTGTAGCATCTACATTCTATCAAATTTATTTAATTTGGTTGTACTTAACCTAGTTCATTACATTATCCAATAAATCCTTGCACTTATAGAAAAGAAACCAAAACCTTAATGAACCTCCTTGGCTCTTCCTTTAGAGTAGCGACCATGTACCACCTGTTGGTTGATTTTTCATTCCAATGTATGGAAATATTGACTTAGATTAATTCATTTTTCAGAATCAAACTTATCTTTTAACCCAAAAATAGTGTACTATAAATTATAATTTTTAGGATGTCTATTCTAAGAAATATAATCCTAAAATATTAATGCCATGATTACTTAATTTTTAGTACAAACCCTACTTTAAAATGAAATCTCTTTTAATAAATTATCAAAAATAAATTGATGGTATCGAAATAACGTTTGAATTAAGTTTGACATGATCATTCAAACATCCATTATATGGTTTTCCTTTAGAATACCATTTTTCCCATGAAGCATTTCAACAATTTGGAAAATAGCTTGATTTGAAGGTCATGATGACATTAATTAAAGTCCACCATCTGAAAGTAGTGCCTTCATTTGACTATATTCATGATTTTGGAATCTTTGAATATTATTTTACCCTAACCTATAGCCTATCCTATAAGTGGGACACGATATTACATGATCACCCTAATTCCATGTGTGATGATAAATACTATGTAAAAAATGGTAAATCATTTTTCTTCATCTACTTTGATATTATGGGCTTCTAGTATTTTCTCAATTTTGGTGTATACTTATTACCTATGAAATTGTGTAAAGTTATTTAATTTTAACATGAACACTAATTTTTCAACAATCTTTACAATTCTATTCCACTAGGAGACATGCATCTTTTCAATCAAGGGAATGTATCTGATATTCTTCTTGTATGTCTTTCTTCTAAAATTTTATCATCCTCTTACCGATGTTAACATAGGTATACAAGATTTCGATTAAATTCTTCATTTAACTCAATTCTTCGAGGGAATTTTGGAATTTAATTTTAACTGCTAGGCATCTCCTTCACTCAATGTGCTATATAAATATATACTTATTCTTACCTTTCTACGTAGGGTAGTGGCTCTAGTCACTCTAACCTTTTGTTTCCTTTAAATTATACAAAAATTACTTGTAACTGTGGACATGAAAATCTGCAAGTGAGACCTAAACAATTTCATGTTGTTAGCACAAAAGTTAGTTTAAATCAGCAAACTTAGACATCCCTATGAAATATAGAATCATGTTACAAAATGCAACTAATAAGAACAATGCAAAAACATGAATCATTCCTATCCCATAGTGGGTTGGTACAACTTAGTTGTGTAGAAAGCTGCCCTTTCCCAATCCTTGATAAGCAAGATTGCCAAATGATGAGCAAGATTGATTCTCAAGTGAAGAGAATAACCTTGCAATGAGAATGAGTTGTTGCTAAGCAAATGGTGTTGTGATGAGCAAGACTGATTCTCAAATGAAGAGATTAACCTTGCAATGAGTAAGTGTTGTGTTGTTGTAGATGATTTGTGTTGAAATGCTTTGCATTTTATAGATCCAAGATTAGGAAGAGTGATAGATTTGGATGAATGTGGGGTCATTCATGAGCCAATGACAAGATGCCACTTGTCAAAGTGTGAGAGGGTGAGGAATGTGCAAGTCTTGGCCAATGTGCCAATTTGAAATTCAAATTTGGATGAAATGACATGTTTAGGGGGGATGAAAGGTGCAATAAATGCCATGTTTGATTTGTGCAAATAGCATTTAAAACCTTGTTGGAAGGGACAAGTCCCTTTTGGGGGGAAGATTCAAATTGGAAGAATATTCCATTTTGATTCCATTTTGAATGTAATTAGAGGAAATAATAAATCAAATAAATGATTTATTGGTGCAAGTGGGTGGGTTAGTTAAGAGTTTGGATTTGACTCTAGTTGAGTCAAAAGCTAGAGAATGATAATCATGATTAGAAGTTAATAAATGTAGATTAATTAACTTGGATGATTTTAGGGATTTGACATTTGATCAAATCAGTTTGTTTTATTAAATCAAATGAGAAGAACATAAGGATTAAATAATTTGATTTATTTAATGAACCTTAGGAAATTAATCAATAAATTGCTTTAATTGATTAATAGCAGAATTGGATGTTAATTTGAGCGGAATGCATGATGCATGATGTTAGTTTTGCATGTCTACAGATCCCTCTCATTCTTCTATCCTCTTTCACGCTAACAATGCATCCATCCTGCATCCATGCTGCATTCATCTTCTCATCTTGTATAATCACGTCATATCATTATAGGACAACATCATCCATCTCATCCATCTCACATGCATTGCATAATCATTTAAGTTGTTTAGGATAATATAAATTTGTTATTCTAAGCATCTTCCAAACATCTCATTTCATCATCATTATTATATAGATCATATCATCTAACCATCCATACATTCATTTTGAACCTCTTTATCATGAGATCGACCTCAAATCAAATCTTTCACTCGATCTCCCGAGCGGGCAATGTACTAACGTACTTCTTTTTGCTAGGGCATCTGAAAAATTTTAAAAAAAATAATTTTGATATCGACAACATCATTCTTTGAACCAATGCAACGAGTACATTGCTTCAAAGAGGGGCAAAATGTAGACATGAAAAAATAAAAATCATGCATCATACAAATTAACATTCATTTCTTCTATTAATCAATTAAAGCAATTTATTGATTAATTTCCTAAGGCTCATTAAATAAATCAAATTATTTAATTAAGTTCCTAAAGTTCTTCGTATTTGATTTAATAAATCAAACTGATTTAAAATCAAATGTCAAATCCCCTAAGTTAATTAATCTAAATTAATTAACTTCTAATCATGATTATCATTCTCTAGCTTTTGACTCAACTAGAGTCAAATCCAAACTCTTAACTAACCCACCCACTTGCACCAATAAATCATTTATTTGATTTATTATTTCTCTAATTACATTCAAAATGGCATCAAAATGGAATATTCTTCCAATTTGAATCTAAAAGGGACTTGTCCCTTCCAACAAGGTTTTAAATGCTATTTGCACAAGTCAAACATGGCATTTATTGCACCTTTCATCCCCCCTAAACATGTCATTTCATCCAAATTTGAATTTCAAATTGGTACATTGCACATTTGCACATTCACCCTCTCACACTTTGTGGCATCTTGTCATTGGCTCATGAATCCCACATCTCTAATCATCTCAATCTTGCATTTCAACACAAATCATCCACAACAACACAACACTTACTCATTGCAAGGTTACTCTCTTCATTTAGAATCAATCTTGCTCATCACAACACCATTTGCTTAGCAACAACTCATTCTCATTGCAAGGTTATTCTCTTCACTTGAGAATCAATCTTGCTCATCATTTGGCAATCTTGCTTATCAAGGATTGGGAAAGGGCAACTTTCTACACAACTAAGTTGCACCAATCCACTATGGGATAGGAATGATTCATGTTTTTGCATTGTTCTTATTAGTTACATTGTTTAACATGATTCTATATTTCATAGGGATGTCTAAGTTTGCTGATTTAAACTAACTTTTGTGCTAACAGCATGATATTGTTTAGGTCTCACTTGCAGATTTTCATGTCCACAGTAACCATTCATATTTAGATTGAGCTCTATTTTTTTATGTAGGTCTTGGGAGTTTTCTATTATATTAGATATCTACACTGGAAAAATTTGATTGAAGCTTTGTGTTGAAATTAATTAGGTTTTTTTTAAATTTTAAGTTTGTCTTTGCCTTCTAAATATTTATTCCTAATTTGATGAAATTTACTTCACCATTTGCTCTATTTCTAGTGACCCTACTTATTGAATTTTGTGAAAAACTATATCACACGAAATATGGTTTAGGGTTAAAGGTTTTTCTTTCAGGTTTTCATTAAATCAAGGGTTTTTTATAATAATTCAATTAAAATTGATTATTATATGGTTGCATATGTATATTTTTGAAATTAAATTCAATTAAATTCTTAGAAAGACTATAGAACAATCTCACGGATTGCATGCATATGATGCCTCTTATACATGATCAACTTGGAATAATTAAGGAACAATTTTCTCTAATTTGACATAGCTTGGATTTTAAGGATTCGGTTTCCCATATTTCATTAATTATTTGATCGATATTCAAGTGATTAATTATGATATTTAGTTAGGACTAGTCAATTTCCAATCTTTGTAAAGTAAAGAATTTATCACAGTTATCTTACTTATGGATAATTCCTTTAGTATGGATATACATTTAATACTTCCCTTCAAATGTTAAAAATTCACCACTATGGAAACCATAATCAGTATTAATTATTTACTTGTCAAAGTCATTTAGAATTGTTACTAGTCTAATGCATGATTTTCCCCTTTAGATTTAATAAAATCTTTAAAATAGTTTACTTTTATAACAATTTAGGAAGATGTAGGAGATTAGAAACAAGCACATGAATAATGCATAAGATTGTATTTTGCTGATCCTATCAAAAAAATGGAGTCAATAACACAAGGAATAGTTACAAATTTATAGGTTTAGGATGCACTTGTCAAGAATGACAAGTTTCATAGTAAACCTGAGTTATCAAAAGACCAACTCAACTTAGATCCCTCAATGGTGGATTTTTGACTAAGAGAGGAGTGACATAATAGAATGCATGAATCAGTTAAGTGTGTTTATATTGTGTGCATTTACACAAGAAAAAATCGCATGACTGATTGATGATGCATAATTAATGCAATAAGAACTAGATGATCTTTTCCTAAGTTTGCATTAAGCACTAGAGTAAATATTTATTAGTTTACTCCGACACCCCCCTTCAGTGTAAACTGACCAGAAGCAAAAACTGATGAAGGAAAAGAATTCAATGATGGATGTGTTCCTCTAAAAATTGCTCACGTGTCCACATGCCAGAAAGGGATGATGTCAATCCAAGATCTTCTCAAGACCGATCTTGAGAAAGGTTCAAACATGACAAAAGATGGTGGGCCAACAATGATGATGTGGTTGTCAAAAAATTATTCAAACTATAGCAAAAAACTACAACTACAAAAGAACTATAAACCCCCTTAAGGATAAACATTATGGGAAGTATGTTTCCTAAAACAAGTTCTATATTCATCATATATAGATGAACTATAGGTACTAGCATTCTCCTCAATTGTGAGGGGAACCTGCTAAAACTACATGAGCATTTAATAAAGATAACTCTAGTTCAATAAAGACTATCTACCATTGGATAGTTATATGAAATTAAATGAAATCAATAAAATGACTTTTCTTGCAATTTATTAAGGAATGCTCAAATATGTTTTTATCAATTTTGAATTCACACCTTTCATGTTAGATACCGACTTTAAGAAAAGATCAAATTGAACTAGAAAACCACCTAGAATAGGGTGCTAGGACCCCTATCCAACCATTTTGCACACATTAAAACTTGGTTTATAAGTTTAGGGTTTTCTTAATCTAGACTTTTTAAGAAAATGAGTGGTTTTGGGGGTTACTATGGTGAAATATTATCTAAAAAGCCCTTTATATGGTAGCACTAACCTGTTATCCTTGGTTGAAAGGAAAGGTTGAGTCTAGGGAATGCCTCTAGAACATTTTAATAGAGTTGAAATTAAAGAGATTTCTAAATAAAGCATGATATTATATTTTCCCCTTTAGGGAGTACAATTTCCAATGCTACGACATGTGTCAACCTTTATTGCACGATGTAGTGATTTTATTTATGAAGATAATTTATTAGCTAAGATGTTTCCTTTGTCATTAAAAGATATTTCCTTGATATATGTTTTTTATGGTCTCCTTTACCATTGTAATTTTTAAATCGGGGTATCTCTATATTTTTTGGCATCGATGTTTTCAATATTTCAAGTGACAATAGGTTTCTTTTGACATATTGCAATGGTTGTCTACTTTGGTTTTTGTTCAATGTTGATGTTTTGTGTTGAAGTGACGTTGCGTTTTGAAAATATTGGTTAATGACCGAATCATTGTTTGACATGTTTTGGGAATGTGTTGAATATGGTGGGATTGTGTATGTGCTTGGTGGACTACTATGCTGCAAATTTATGAGAGGGGATGGAATTTGAGGTGTAACGTGCGAGGACTTAAAACCATAAGGATTTATACTAGAAATTCCTAAGGTTAGAGTTATGCCAATGCTTTTTTGTACCATTGAAGCGAAAATTAGACTCATGTATATGGAAAGAGACACTATAGTTGCAGGGAGGGAGACTTGAATTCCTCCTTGACTTTGAGTGTATCCCAAAGATTCAGTGCAACTAGCCATTATAGGCACATTGGAATTAAATTTATGTGCTAGGCTATACAAATCCTCTAATCCTTGAGCATCGCTAATCATTTTCCTCATGTTATCTATTATAGGGTCCATTATGCTAGCTAGAGATTTAGCAGTCACATAGTCTTCAAATCCTTCTAAATAATTGTCCAATTTTTTCAGTTCGTCTTAAGGAACATGGGAAACATCAGTCTCGACACCCAAAAAGTGGTTGATTGTAATGTTTTCATTGGTATTGTAGCATTACGAATAGATTCCAAGATGAGTTGAGTATTGACAACACTTTGCATGAAAGAGTTGGAAGACTCGGGATCCACAATGGATGAAACAGTAGTGTGGGATACCATAAATCTACAACTACGTCTCACTAAAGTATTGACAATATAGGCCACTACGTCATGAAGCTCGTGCTAGTTTAAAAAAAATAAGAGTACCCACTATGAACACACAATTGAAACATAGAGATATCAAGGCACTTAGAAACAAAATTTAGACATAAGAAGAACACAAATAACACCAAAAACAAGGATATGAACATCAAAATCTATCATTGTGTTATTTATCATTGTTTTCCTCTACTCATCAGAACAATGCACTCTCTATCATCATCATTATTGTAAAGGAGGTTGGAATACCAACACGGTGTTTAATTTAGGCAAGCCCCTATAAAAATCGACCTTTTTCATTTTTACATTTAGTGGTTGCTTAGGACCATTTGTGAAAGGAATAGTTGATATCTCAACTCATTTGGAGACTCCTAAAGCCTTATCTTTTATCCTTGCTATTTCATCATTGATAAAGTATAGTAGCTTGATAATTTGAGCATATTCACACACTATTTCTTTATTTATATATCACAAGCGTCGACACTATGTTGGATCCATATATGTAGGAAACATCAATTTCCTACACCTTTTAGACTACAATGGTATAAGTTGGTTTATGGATTAAACCATTTTATCCTCAATAGTTTTCCCACTTTTTTTGTTTTAGGTTCCTCTCTATGTTATTTTTTTCAAATCTTCTTTGTATTTTTCTTCATTCATTGTGTAGCATCTACATTCTATCAAATTTATTTAATCTGGTTGTACTTAACCTAGTTCATTGCATTATCCAATAAATCCTTGCACTTATAGAAAAGAAACCAAAACCTTAACGAACCTCCTTGGCTCTTCCTTTAGAGTAGCGACCAAGTACCACCTCTTGGTTGATTTTTCATTCCAATGTATGGAAATATTGACTTAGATTAATTCATTTTTCAGAATCACACTTCTCTTTTAACCCAAAAATAGTGTACTATAAATTATAATTTTTAGGATGTTTATTCTAAGGAATATAATCCTAAAATATTAATGCCATGATTACTTCATTTTTAGTACAAACCCTACTTTAAAATGAAATCTATTTTAATAAATTATCAAAAATAAATTGATGGTATCGAAATAACATTTGAACTAAGTTTCACATCATCATTCAACAATCCAGAAAATAGCTTGATTTGAAGGTCATGATGACATTAATTAAAGTCCACCATTTGAAAGTAGTGCCTTCATTTGATTATATTCATGATTTTGGAATCTTTGAATATTTTTTTAGCCTAACCTATTGCCTATCCTATAAGAGGGACACGATATTACATGATCACCCTCATTCCATGTGTGATGATAAATACTATGTAAAAATTTTGTAAATCATTTTTCTTCATCTACTTTGATATTATGGGCTTCTAGTATTTTCTCAATTTTGGTGTATACTTATTACCTATGAACTTGTGTAAAGTTATTTAATTTTAACATGAATACTAATTTTTCAACAATCTGTACAATTCTATTCCACTAGGAGACATGCATCTTTTCAATCAAGGGAATGTATCTGATATTCTTCTTATATTTCTTTCTTCTTCTAAAATTTTATCATCCTCTTACCAATGTTAACATAGGTATACAAGATTTCGATTAAATTTTTTATTTAACTCAATTCTTTGAGGGAATCTTGGAATTTAATTTTAACTGCTAGGCATCTCCTTCACTCAATGTGCTATATAAATATATACTTATTCTTACCTTTCTACGTAGGGTAATGGCTCTAGTCACTCTAACCTTTCGTTTCCTTTAAATTATACGAAAATTACTTGTAACGATTCATATTTAGATTGAGCTCTATTTTTTTATGTAGGTCTTGGGAGTTTTCTATTATATTAGATATGTACACTAGAAAACTTTGATTGAAGCTTTGTGTTGAAATTAATTAGGTTTTCTTATAATTTTAAGTCTATCTTTGCCTTCTAAATATTTATTCCTAATTTGATGAAATTTAATTCACCATTTGCTCTATTTTTAGTGACCCTACTTATTGAATTTTGTGAAAAACTATATCACATGAAACATGGTTTAGGGTTAAAGGTTTTTCTTTCAGGTTTTCACTAAATCGAGGGTTTTTTATAATAATTCAATTAAAATTGATTATTATATGCTTGCATGTGTATATTTTCGAAATTAAATTCAATTAAATTCTTAGAAAGACTATAGAACAATCTCACAGATTGCATGCATATGATGCCTCTTATACATGATCAACTTGGAATAATTAAGGAACAGTTTTCTCTAATTTGACATAGCTTGGATTTTAAGGATTCGGTTTCCCATATTTTATTAATTATTTGATCGATATTCAAGTGATTAATTCTGATATTTAGTTAGGACTAGTCAATTTCCAATCTATGTAAAGTAAAAAATTTATCACAGTTATCTTACTTATGGACAATTCCTTTAGTATGGATATACATTTAATACTTCCCTTCAAATGTTAAAAATTCACCACTATGAAAACCATAATCAATATTAACTACTTACTTGTCAAAGTCATTTAGAATTGTTAGTAGTCTAATGCATGGTTTTCCCCTTTAGATTTAATAAAATCTTTAAAATAGTTTACTTTTATAACAATTTAGGAAGATGTAGGAGATTAGAAACAAGAACATGAATAATGCATAAGATTGTATTTTGCTGATCCTATCAAAAACTAGAGTCAATAACATTAGGAATAGTTACAAATTTATAGGTTTAGGATGCACTTGTCAAGAATGACAAGTTTCATAGTAAACCTGAGTTATCAAAAGACCAACTCAACTTAGATCCCTCAATGGTGGATTTTTGACTAAGAGAGGAGTGACATAATATAATGCATGAATCAGTTAAGTGTGTTTATATTGTGTGTATTTACACAAGAAAAAATCGCATGACTGATTGATGATGCATAATTAATGCAATAAGAACTAGATGATCTTTTCCTAAGTTTGCATTAAGCACTAGAGTAAATATTTATTAGTTTACTCCTACACCCCCCTTCAGTGTAAACTGAGGAGAAGCAAAAATTGATGAAGGAAAAGAATGCAATGATGGATGTGTTCCTCTAAAAATTGCTCACGTGTCCACATGCCAGAAAGGGATGATGTCAATCAAAGATCTTCTCAAGACTGATCTTGAGCAAGGTTCAAAGATGACAAAAGATGGTGGGCCAAAAATGATGATGTGGTTGTCAAAAAATTATTCAAACTATAGCAGAAAACTGCAACTGCAAAAGAACTAGAAAGATTCCCTCCAGAAGGGATGATGTCATTGTTTATCTAATGCTCAATATTGTCCTGCTAGAAAGAAACTCTAAAAGCACATGAGGATGCGACTCTATAAGCTCATGTAGCCAAGTACATTGCTAGAAAGAAACTCTAGAAGCACATGATGATGTGACTCCAGAATTTCATGTAGACAGGAATTTAGAATAGAAGAAAACTTCTGGATGCCTATTGGAGGAACAATGTGAAGCTTGGCAGTTAATTAACAACTTTTAATATTTTGTGTTTGTTTATTCAGAAGAAAAATTAAAGAAACCTATACTAGACGTATAGATAGAAACAAAGACTTAAATCTGCCTCCAAATATGCACAATGAATCTCGGATGCCAAGTGTGGAGAGTGGAGATATTTTGGAAGCAGGCCACATGGGTATTCGTAGATGCCTTGTGGGACTTGTCAACCTGATTGCTGCCTCCAAAAGAGGCTTGAGTCACCTCTATCTCTTGACACCTCCTACACACAAGCATATGGAGAATTCATTGGGCTTGCATGATTCATGAGAGCATGTGACCTACATATGAGAAACACAGGCCTGCAAATGAAAAACCCATTATCTAAGTGTGAGGATTGGTTGGATCAATGTCTTCATTGTTTTGTTGTTTTTTGGGAATCCATCACTCATGCTGTGAGGACTTGCATTGAAATGGCTAGGGTTTGATGGCCTTAACATGTGTGAGGAGCCTCTACCGTTTCCCATGCACTCAATAAATTCTCGGTGTGTCCCCAAACTGGTTGATTGTTGGCCAATTTTAGGAAATTTTGAGTCACAGGAGACCAGCAAATAAATGAGGCCACTACAGGTGAATGCAAAAACACACCATTGTGCACACATCCATGGGAAGATTCCTTACCTTTGATTAATTCCAAAGGCTACTTTAGTGAACATAAATCTTTGTGCCTCCTAGCACTGCAAAGGTCTAGAGAAAAAAGATAGGTCCACAAATGGAGATTAATTTCTGCAATAAAAATTTATAGGTAATCAACAAAAAATTGTAGAAGTTGACACCTCCAACCTCCACGGTAAATGAAAAATATCACTCCACCATATCCCCAATCTTTGTGCAAAACACGTTTGCAGCAAAGAGATTAACATAGGTCACCTAGGGTTAAGATCTTCTTGTTGTGGGTAGGATAATCCAAACAATGCCTTAAAAATTTCTAACCATCTTCTTATGATTGCACGCAGCAATGGAACTCACAAAATACAATTTTATTCAACTATGGCTTGAAGATACCTCCTTCTTGCTCTAATACCATATGAGAATTTAGGAAGATCTAGGAGATTAGAAACAAGCACATGAATAATGCATAAGATTATATTTTCCCAGTCCTTATCACAAAATGAAGTGAATAACATTAAGGAATGATTACAAAGTTATAGGTTTAGAATGCAATTTTCAAGAGTAATAAGTGTCCTAGGAAACCTGAGTTATCAGAAGACCAACTCAAATTAGATACTTGAATGGTAGATTTCTAACTGGGAGAGGAGAGATATAATAGAATGCATGAATCAAATAATTGTGGTAATCTTGTGTGTAACACAAATAATAAAGCACATGACTAATTGATTATGCATAATTAATGCAATAACATTCACAATAAAAACTAGATGATCTTTTCCAAAGTTTGTGTTAAGCACTGGAGTAAATATTGACTAATTTACTCAAAAAACTTTATTCTATGAAAAATAACGACTAGGTATGCATATACTACCTTCAAAATGAAATTGATAATTTTTCTAAATATAACAATTATGAATAATAAATGTTCAATTAGAGAATTAATTGTAAACTATTGATTGTGTTTCTTAACTTAAAAATATTCATTATGTTATTTGTTTTCAAGGAAAAAGAAAAAAATGAGCATGCACAATTCCTAGTGGAATAGAAAAGAATTGATTTGAACTATCATGAGAAATATTTGAGGAGGTTGAGATGATATTCCTAGATTTGTACACCCATATTGGATTCATAGTTTTATCTAAGGAACTTGAAACATAAAATAGTGAGATAGAGGCAATGAATGGAGTAAAGAAATAACATGGATGACTCAAAATACAATGAATCATCTATTATAAAATTATTTCCTTATAAATTTATCCCATTGCAATCTGAACAATACACTCTCCCTTAAGGATAAAATTTATGGTAAGTATCTTTCCCACAATAAGTGAATCTAATTTCCTTAGGTATGTAGAGTAAATACCTAATGAAATTATCTTTAATTTTTACAAGAGTTTGTATACAAAATTTTTGCATAAATAAGAAATGATAAAACAATAATATGCATTACCTAATCCAAATCTTCAATACCTCAAATAGATGCAAATGATGGATGAATGAATCTATTGATTTGGTATGTTGGTTTCTCAAATCAACAACATAATGATATGATGAGGGCGATAGATGAAGGATGATAGAATTAGATAGAGGAAAAAATCAAGAATGATTTTGATAGCATAAGGATGCTTGAAGAATCGAACCCCCAAATGGCTTATGAGAGGTTTGATTTATAGGAAAAGTTTGATTTGGATTAATGGTTGAGATTGGATGTCAAAAATATGTCTTAATAAATGTCCAAGATTGAAAGTTGCATTATTAAATAAGGTTAGGGCTAAATTAGGGGAAACGATAAGGATGAAGGGTTGAGATTGAATTATGAGATAGTTCAATCAAGGGATAAGATTAAATGAGATGCCAAGAGATAATATTTGATGTGGAAGATAATATTGACATAGACAAAGAGGTGATAGGAGAAATTAAATAGTAAAAATGATTTCATTTAGGTGACCAATGAATAATTAACTAATAAAGATATTATTTAACTAGAGAAGAATCTGTCAAAGGGAATCTTTTGAATTAAATAATGATTTAATTCAAAATTCAAGAGAGGGGACCTAATTAAATAAATAAAATTTATTTAATTTAGGAGAGAAGAGGCTAATGAATAATTAAATAATTTTAAAAAAATTATTTAATTATACTAAAAAATGGACAAAAAGATAAATAAATAAGAATTTATTTAATTTTAGAAAGAAAGGGACTTAATTAGTGATGTAATTAAATAAATAAAATTTATTTAATTAATCATGGAGTTATAAATATAGAAATGAATTAATCAAATAATTAAAATTATTTAATTAATAGAAGACATATATGACACTGGAAAATAATTAAATAATTAAAAATAATTCACTTATGAGGAATGAAAGGGGAAATGATGAAAAATCTAAGAGACATAGGCTTATGACAATTTTTAGTGTCTACAGAATTCAATATAGTTTTATGACAATTTAGTAAAGATAAGTTTAGCTCTATAAAAATTTATCTACTATTGGATAGTTGTGTATACATTTTTTGTTAGATTAATAGAAAATGGATTTCCTTTTGATTCCATAAGAAATCCCCACACTATTTTTGTTGCAATAGTTTTATAGATAATGTATTATTTTTAAAATTTACATTTATTGAGAGAAGCTCGATTCTTATGTGAATAGAGAAGAAATTGTGTACTTTGTCTTAATGGAATGAAACTTCTTTATGAGATACTTGGATGTCATTTTATCTTCTGATAATTTCTAAAAGATACTCAAATGTGCCCTTGGGATGTGTATATGATCTTTGGGGCCTATTCTTCTCCTTGAGGCTCAATTAGTAATTTTAATTCTCTTAGAAAATCACCCTTTGGCACTAATCAAATATACTAAGCCATAGGGAATATATTTTACCAAAAAATATTTTTTCTTAATCATTTAGGGGAATAGTAGATACCATTTGGCTAATCTATAGAATTTAGTGTTAGGTTTATAAAAAAATATAATATGTATTATATTTAATTTTTCATAATGAATGTATGTCCAAAAGTATGATAACATTTATTCAAATCATTAGAAAAAAAATAACAATTGTAAATAATTTATTTTGATGTATTGTGTTTCCCTCCACATTGATGTCCTCATTTAGAAATAAAAAAATTGATATACTTTATAAAGTTAGTTGTGTACAAAGAAATATTGGTCTAGAATTATGGTTGTTATCTATGCACTAGACAATGGAGTGGAATTTGTGTCAAGCCAACTTTTAAGCTCAATCAAATCTATGTTAAAGGTGATATTATTTTGTGTAAAAAAAATTAATATAATGTACATGTGACTACATCTTAATAATCCTAAAAAATATTAGAAGTCAACTTGGAGATCCAATGTCTATACTAAAAATTACATGGAAAGATAACTAAATCTCGATTTGAACATATATGTAAGGAATAAATAGCTCAAGCATGTGAGCTAGTTCTACTGCTAATAGCACCCAACAACATTTTCTTGACATGGTGGCTTACAATACCTACAACTCTTTTTCATAAATTTAAAAGGCTATATATTTCACGTTCAAGTTACAAAATATGGAAACGATGAGGGCATTACAAGAAGATAATTCAACATAGCTCATGTATAGCACAAGTCTTATATTCAATTACATGGGAGAATTTCTCATCATCTATTTTCATATGCCAACATAAATAAAATTGTATGAGATGTGCCGAGAGTGACATGTTTTCAATTTTGTTGAGGAGTTTATCTTTAATTAGAGGATTACATAAATATAGGAGAAAAGTATTCTAGAAAAAATGTGAAAAGTGAAATATAACGGACTAAAAGATCGCATCAAATATTTTGGAAACTTATTTCGAATTTAAAAATAAAGTTTAGACCATAATGATAATATAAAAAATAGTAGATTTAATTATTTTCAATTATTAACTCCAAGTATTCATGTGTGAATAAATGTTGACTTTTCTAAGTAGCCAAAAAATCCTTCCAACAATGTTTCTTCAACCCTTTGAGCATCAGTAATATCAATAGAGAAAAAAATTAACAAAATTATTTGAATCAATATTATAGGTATATACTTCTTTTAGGAATGCCATAGATCTAATGCAAGAAGGAGGTCTCATGAAATTATGAAATGTTTCGTTTCTTGTGAATCTCGACAATGATAGGATCAAACTACAAGATCACTATTATTTTTCATAAGTGAACGAATAATGCTTCTAGGAACTCAATTCCATAAGCTCTAAAATGATGGGGCACGACCATGTTTATCATCTTCAACTAAATTTTGAGAAGATATATATAATTTTAGAGGTCCTAACTTATTTTGAATTTAGGCTAAGTAAAATATGTTAAATTGGTGAGATGTTTGATATATCTATAGTAAACAAGATCTTTGGGTGCAAATATTGTGTAGAAGATTTACTCCATTAAGGGTTTTGACCACTCCCATTTTGAGGTAAATGAACTTAGGGCTCAAGCATTGGATATTGTGTTCTATTCTTATATCGTGGGTTTTTTCATACAAAGAAATTAAATTTTGTATAAGCTCAATATTTTTAAGGATCACAAAAAGTTCACATACGGTTTTGAAGCATGTTGAATAAAGGATGAAAATTTTATTTTTTATATATTTGTGATTACGTGATTATTCAAGTCTAACCTTATCCTTGAAGCTTGACTAGTGAATTTTCTTCCCTTAGAAAATCTCCCTTTTTAACACTAATCAAATCATATTGAGCAATAGAAAATGCATGTTATAAAAAAATGATTTTTCATCAACTTTGAGGGGATCAAGTTATGTCATTTGAAAATTGATGCAGGGGCATCGTTTAGTTTTGCTTTTAATTTGGTTTCGGCTGTTATTGTTTGTGGTTGTTCCATGTGGCAAGTGGGAGCAAGATTTTGAGTCTTTTCTTTTTCGTTGTGTTGCCAGTTACATCGGTTGGAGTGGGAGATCGCCCCCAGTTAGTTGGAGTTTTGATTTGCTGCCAGAAAAGATAGGGGAAGAAGCCGGAGCTGGTTTGCAAGCCATTTCTGCCAGTAAATTTTTGTATAGAGGGATCGAGTGGCAAGTATGAAGCCGAGTTGAATTGACAGCCAATGCAGATTGGACTGTTGGATGCGTTTGGGGTTGAGAACACAGTATATCAATTCACTCAGACTTTGCACCGATTGAGATATATATTTGAAGCTCTGTTTTCTTGCATTGAGGATTGTAATAGCTTTACTTAATACAATAAACTCTGTGCTTCCCCCTCGATGGCTGTAGCTTTGATTCCTGTTTCTTTAATTGATGCATGAAATTGCTAATGTCTCTGTCACCTCACCCAGCAGGTTTCTGAAATTAAACGATCGCCATTAAAAATTATCTTTTGCAAATGTATATTCTCTAATTTTAAGCTTCTAAAAATGATATATTAGTTCTCTTTGGATTTGAGAGCCAAAAGTAGCAACACCGTAAGCCTCATTTGCCAATTAGCAGTAAAGAATGGATAATGATTGAATTGAATTTAATCTTCAAAAGCAGGGAAGAATGAGCGAACTGAATCCTCGAAAGCGAGAAAGAATGAAAGAATCTCTACGAGAATATGTTAAGTTGTAACAAGTATTAAAGGCAAGGCCCGGAGGTAGTGCAGGCTAGAACTCCTGCACTCTTAGTCAAAATGGGTACTAATCTTCCATCAGCAACTTTAAATTGCTGACCTGTCTGGTAGAGGGGAAGTGCTTTGCCTTTGCCAAACGGAACGAAGTATGCCCCGTTCAAAAATGTGTCCCTCGCAGACTTCCACAGCCAACTCTTTCCATCGGAGCTCTCACGCCATGTCACCTGCTTCTTGTACTCCTCGCTGGGAGCCACAAAGCGATTGCCCTCGCTTCTAATCATAGGGTGGGCGCTCCCTCCAATGGCGTATATACCCTAGGCCTCATAGTTGTTGTTCGCCACGTGCGCATACCCATGTCGGCACGTGCAATCCATATGATCATGTCAGTTAGCCAGATCGATTATAACTGTGAATTCATTGATGAATGGAGTTTAGCCAGTTCAAGCACGAGAAGTTGAATTTAAACAAATTACCTTGGCATGCGCTCCACTAAGCCAGGTCCAAAGTGGTTGAATGCAATAGTAACTCTCATGTCTTTATCAGCTGTATAATCATCACTGTGTCCCAAAAGCATCACCTGTAGTGTTTTGTTGCACAGCCTAACATTAGTCATTCATCCATATTGATGAAACCAGTCTATAGTAATTAATTTAATTCTGGAGAATTTGTCTCTTACTTTGTCATGGTAAGAGAAGCGGTTGTTAGAAACGGTAGCTGCGGTGGAACCAAGCGTGACATCTACAAGTCCATCTGTGCAGCTGGAGAGGCTGTTGTGATTGATCCAAATGTCTCATGAGGTAACCACTGAAATTCCATCTCCATCTTGTGTATCAATCATCTCATGGCTCAGGGATTGTGAGAGGAGAACGTTGCCAGCCACACTTGGCTTGCAGTCGTGGATGTTTAATCCGTGGATGATGATGTTGCTGACATTCAAGAGACGTATGCAAGGTCCATTGCTGATGTGAACATTTGAGCCCCTTGCGTCGATAGTCCTGTGTGATGGTATTGAATGAAGAAAAATCAAAAGTCAACACACAAAATATTAACACACCATGCTGCTGTACAACTTCTATTGCTTCTTTGAAAAACATCTACATCATGTCTCTTTTATAGAGGAGTTTACAATATAAAAGATTACTCTAGAAACATACTAAATCAATACTCTCACTGTTGTGAACTAACATGCAAACATAAACTTTCTAAATACTTCCTACATGCACGATTCATGCAAACACTTATTACTGTTGATGTCTAATTAATTGCAGAATAAATGGGAGAAATTACTTTCCAACACTCCCCCTTAATTTCGAGCACATGCTTCAGCATTTTCATTCTTCAAATTCTTGTTTTCCAAGTCTTCACTCACTTGATCTTCGATCTTCAATATTTGCAGATCTCTCTTGAACCCTTCACTAGCTACTGTAACAGTCTTTCAAACTTTGAGTTATCTCACTATTTGTAGCTTTCAACTTTGCATGATGTCTTACAACACAACCAAATCTCTCTTGATTGGTATCTTCTTTTCCATACGAAATTTTGTATTTGAACAAATTTTTAAACATACCTGTAAACTTTTTCCAATCTGACGCATAATTCCATCCACAATTTATTTTTATGCAATTTGTCAAAGATTCACTTTTACACTCCCTTTGCCAACACATTTTTTCTGAATGATTTCTCAAACCACAAATTTTGCACGGATGCAGATCCCAACAATTATCTTTTCTATGTCCTTCCCTATTACAATGGGAATACAACATACATTCCATTCTTTGAACTGGTTTGCAACCTGTAACACTTACATCATCATTTTTATTTCTTTGACCATACTAACCCTTCATTTTTTGGCCTCACAATTGGCTGAATGGGATCTCTCATTCCTTGCCCATGTTTACCCAAACCTTCACCTTTATAACCCATTTTTTGCATAATTTTACAACCAACATTTTTCTCATTATAATTAACATGATTTCCAAATTCAAACACATCACCTTTACATTCTTCTTCTATACATTCCTCATCAGAAACAATATTTGCTATACCACACAAACTACATGATTTATCAGCTAAACAATACAAATCCTTTGTACTGCAAGCAACATCACTTACCAATGGCTTTGTCCTTAAACATTCATTTTCTTCTTTCAGCTTTGATAATTCTTCTTTTTTAAACAATTTTCTTTTTCTAACAATTTCAACTTTTCTTCAAAATCTTCATTATTTTTCTTCATCTCATCAAACAACTTTAGTTTTTCTTCTAGCTCTTCATTCTTTCTTTTAACATTACCCAATTCTTTTTCAAGATTCTCAATTTCACATATAGATTCATATTTCTCTTTTATTAACTCTTTTATTTTTCTTACAGATTCAGAATTATCATTTTTAACTTTGGTCAGTTCTTCCTCCAAAACTTCATTTTCTTTCTTAACACATTTACCAGCTTTACCCATTGAAATGATTAAAATTCACCTTCTTAAAAAAACTGCAAATAATAGAAATTATATGTCAAGTTTTATTATCACCTTTCATTGACCACTTTTATGTCTTCAAGCCTTCAATCTCTTTTTTTTTTTAATCTAATGGCTCACCAATTTCCCCTTTTTTTTAAAAAACTCTTGATCTCCTCCTCCTTGTCAACAATCAAATGATATCCTGTTGCCTCAAATCTTCTTCTTTGACCTGCTTTGCTTCTAACAAAAAATGTCAAGCTGCAATCTCTTTTCTTTCAAATTATTCCTTCTACAATTTGCAAACCTTTCAAACTTTGATTTTATTTTTTTAACAACAAACCATTTTTTGTGTAACAAAACAACTCACCTCATTCAATACCTTGTGACTAGCACGTTTTTCCTTTAATGCCTTAGCATGAACACTGGCTGCTATGATTTCTTCAAACTAACTTCAACATTTTAATTTTTGTTGTCCCTTTAACAATTAAAACGCCAGCCATAATTCGGGTAGATGAGATGGATGGAACCAATACGAGCGATTAAATAACAATCACTAACCTCAAAATTGATGAGATAGACGTATAAACAAGTAAATTTCTTTTTAGAAATTTGGTTTCTTTTTGGTTGGAAATTTGACATCGATATGTTGTGTAAGATTTTTAAGTCTTTACGAGACATGAAACAAATGCCCCTATAGAAATACATCTCATTTAAACTCAACAAATGTAGAACCAACCTCTCGAAAAATGGATCCTAAACTGTTTACAAATGAATATTGTGTGTGCAGATCTAAAATTTGTTCAAATCGAAATTTGGGACATGTTCACCTTTACCTTTGATCCTTCCTATTGAAAGGCTTAATTTCATTAGACACCATTTACGAGCTTCCTAGTCGATGAATATTATTCTTTCTTCAAACCCCTATCTTCGATGCAATCACATGGAACAATAATAGAAGGCAGTGGGGAAACTTTTGGAGATGCCTAAGATGATGACATAAAAAAATGAAGCAATGTTAGTGCTCAATGATGTGCTCCTAAACAGTTTCATTATGTATTTAGACCATACCTACTAAGTATGTAACATGGGCCCACAAAAGTCACCAGTTCATATCCCTCGAACACTCCATTATTCGATGTGCATGGTCAAACCTCTTCAAAACTTTGAATTTTGGTCTGCCAATCAATAAAATTAGTTACGTTCACTACAATTCCACCACAACCCATCTCCTTTCCATTTAATATTTATGTTAAATGTAAAGGCCAAATAGATAGAAACGTTGTAGACCTGTGAACATTAGTCACTTAATTATTGCCTATAAGAATGGAACGCATCAACAACTTCTAACAAAACCATGAAAATAATGAAAACATATGAAACCCTATTGAGTAGGCCTTGAACTAGTGCACCACATTCATCACTAGCCTATCATGTGATACCTTGGAATTCTCATTCATTAGTGGCCACCACATTCTCCACTAATATCATTCCAGACAACCCTCTATGTAGCCAATAAAGCTTCATAACGTTTGATGCATCTTGGAGCACACAATAAAATAAAGGCCCAACATTACCCACCACAGTTGCCAAAGAGGACTAAGAGAAAGGACACCTCTAGACCACATAATTTAGACCCACATTAGCTATCAACACATTCACCAACCAACCAATTAAACTATGATAAGTCACATTCCTACTACAGGTTATTGTGACCATTATTCACCGCCACCACAAATTCTTGCACAACATTCATGATGATTAGATTGGATGCATGCAATTTTTTAAGATCTAAGGTAGGGTATACATACACCAAGAAAATGCATGCCCTAGTTCATTTGTATTCACTTCTTGCCTAGTGAGATTAGATAGATTGCTCTTCCTTCCCAATGCCTTTACAAATTTCTTTAAAAAATACACCTAAGCACAATAAAAACAATCACTTAGAGGAATTTTATCATCCATATGGCCTGAATTAATGATGATTCGATTCCCAAACAAACATATCATGTCCACTAAACTATGCTCGAATACCCAATGAAATGTTGCTTTTAATTATTTTGGTGCCTCTTTAATAAAAAAATAGATCCATTTATTTCAAGATATAAGAATACATTTATGAAACAACAATGTTCAATTTTTAGTCTCACGTAAACTTCCAGTCAATGAACACCGAGCATTGGATTTGCCTCATGGAATAATCTATAGAATCGAGAGGCTTTCTTTTTTATATGATCTTCAATAGGAAAATCTATTTTCATGAATGACGAAAGGATGAATATTACAATATGAAACAAAGCTTTGAAAACTGATCTACATGAAAAACCATAGATCATTTAGTACATAAATTGATTATTTCCCAATATCACTATACTAGCAACTTCTTGAAATATTCTTGAATCCTTAAATAATCTTAACATCTATATATGTCTAAATAGGAGATAATAGGTGAACTAGATAGCTAAAACACCTTGTTCACATCAACATACCAATCAATAAAATTAGTGACATTCACTACAATTCCAATTCGAATACCCAATGAAATGTTGCTTTCAATTATTTTGGTGCCTATTTAATGGAAAAATAAATTCATTTCTTTCAAGATATAAGAATACATTTATGAAACAACAATTTTCAATTTTTAGTCTCACGTAAACTTCCAGTCATATGAACACCAAGCATTGGATGTGCCTCACGGAATAATCTATGGAATTGAGAGGCTTTCTTTTTCATATGATCTTCAATAGGAAAATCTGTTTTTCATGAATGGGCAAAGGATGAATATTACAATATGAAACAAAGCTTTGAAAACTAATCTATGTGAAAAACCATAGATCATTTACTAGATAAATTGATTATTTCCCAATATCACTATACTAGCAACTTCTAGAAGTATTCTTGAATCCTTAAATAAACTTAACATCTATATATGTCTAAATAGGAGATAATAGGTGAACTAGATAGCTAAAACACCTTGTTCACATCAACATACCAAATATTTCACATGTTTTGATTATTGTGTTTCTCTCGTTATTAATTGGTTGTCCCACAAAAGTTTATCTTTATCTTTTACCTAATGGGGCATTTAAATTAACATTTTAAACATTTTTTTTTTTTTTTTTATTTTGTAGCAAGGAAACTCCTAATGATTTAAAGTTGATGTAAACTACTGATTATTAAGATTTTGTGTGGATATTCTTTATAGATATTAGAAAATTATTTGTGCCGTTTTTAATATTTTTATTAACATTTACTTTCTATTTTATGCTATGTTTAATGAGGGACATATATCCCAAAATACTTATCTTTAGCTACAAATAAAATAGAATCATAAATTCTCAAACATTGATCATCAACATTGATATCTAGTACATGTGCATATTTTTTGTAATATCTTTTAGTATATTTAATATTTTAATAGATTTTTAACTCACATTATTTATATTCTAGAGCTATTTTATTTTATAATGCATTATAGCATTATTGTATAAATAAAAGTACTTTTTATATGTAGCATCAAAACAAGGATATCGATACAATCCATTTAAATGTAGTTTCTATGAATGGTCTAAAGGATGAATATTACAATATGAAACAAAGCTTTGAAAACTGATCTACATGAAAAACCATAGATCATTTAGTACATAAATTGATTATTTCCCAATATCACTGTACTAGCAACTTCTTGAAATATTCTTGAATCCTTAAATAAACTTAACATCTATATATGTCTAAATAGGTGAACTAGATAGCTAAAACACCTTGTTCACATCAACATACCAATCAATAAAATTAGTGACATTCACTACAATTCCAATTCGAATACCCAATGAAATGTTGCTTTCAATTATTTTGGTGCCTATTCAATGGAAAAATAAATCCATTTCTTTCAAGATATAAGAATACATTTATGAAACAACAATGTTCAATTTTTAGTCTCACGTAAACTTCCAGTCATATGAACACCAAGCATTGGATGTGCCTCACGGAATAATCTATGGAATTGAGAGGCTTTCTTTTTCATATGATCTTCAATAGGAAAATATGTTTTTCATGAATGGGCAAAGGATGAATATTACAATATGAAACAAAGCTTTGAAAACTAATCTATGTGAAATACCATAGATCATTCACTAGATAAATTGATTATTTCCCAATATCACTATACTAGCAACTTCTAGAAATATTCTTGAATCCTTAAATAAACTTAACATAGATATATATGTCTAAATAGGAGATAACAGGTGAACTAGATAGCTAAAACACCTTGTTCACATCAACACACCAAATATTTCACATGTTTTGATTATTGTGTTTCTCTAGTTATTAATTGGTTGTCCCACAAAATTTTTTCTTTATCTTTTACCTAATGGGGCATTTAAATTAACTTTTTAACCATTTTTATTTTTTTTATTTTGTAGCAAGGAAACTCCTAATGATTTAAAGTTGATGTAAACTACTGATTATTAAGATTTTGTGTGGATATTCTTTATAGATATTAGAAAATTATTTGTGCCGGTTCTTAATATTTTTATTAACATTTACTTTCTATTTTATGCTATGGTTAATGAGGGACATATATCCCAAAATACATATCTTTAGCTACAAATAAAATAGAATCATAAATTCTCAAACATTGATCATCAACATTGATATCTAGTACATGCGCATATTTTTTGTAATATCTTTTAGTATATTTAATATTTTAATAGATTTTTAACTCACATTATTTATATTCTAGAGCTATTTTATTTTATAATGCATTATAGCATTATTGTATAAATAAAAGTACTTTTTATATGTAGCATCAAAACAAGGATATCGATACAATCCATTTAAATGTAGTTTCTAAAGGTTTTTTCCATTTTCTATTTTACCACTTGTGCGAAAAATACCCTCTCATGTTTGTTTTAGTCATATATTCACTAAGACGCTGAAAGCATATTGTAAGTAAATAAAGTATGTTACAAATTATAACTTCTATAAATATCCCTTTTATGCTTATAACCCTTCAAAATTTCCTGTGATGAGACCCCATTTGATTGTCCAACCCCTAAACCCAAAATCAAAATTATTCTAAAAATTCATCACCTTGATAATATGATGGTATCTAAGTGGCCTTTAAAGGAAGGGCCTCTAAACGAAGGTCAAACCCTTTATTCAACATTCCTTATAAAAGAAATTCTTTAAGAATCCATTTTAAATTCAAACATTTCAAAATTAGAAAAAGTACCTTCATTTGATGGTCATGATGATATTAATTAAATTTTTCATTAAAGTCTACGTTTATGAGTTTTCGAATCTTGGGATCATCTTTCACCTCATCCCACAAGTGGCAAAATATATTACATGATCATCCTAACTCTAGTTACGATAAGATTGATTTATGATAAATAATAGAATACTTTTACCAAGCATTTTGCTTCGCCTACTTTTAGATTGAGGTCTTCTATGATTTTCTCAATTTAATAATTTACTTATAACCTATTAAATTATGTAACACCTACGAATTTCAATATTAAAATTAGCTGTAAAATTATTTTAAAAATTATTGCCCACTAGAATAAGGGCAATGTATCTCACGTTCTTTTACCTCTATGTATGTCTTCCTATAGTTTTCATATCTCTTTCTTCTATAATATTAACATCCCCTTGTCATCATCAATAAAGGACAATATGCTTTCAACTAAATTGTATATTTAGTTTAATTTTTGTAAGGATTCTGAGAAGTTCATCTTTAATTGGGAATTTTCCTTGCATAATGTGCTCTCTAAACTCAAACTCTTGCTTACCATTTCATGCAACATAGTGGTTAGATGGTTAAATTATCCCTATTTGTCTCATTGGATTCTATAAAAAGTAATTGTGTTTAATAGTTAATTTTTTTATTATGTTAATATTTCTCAAGGACAAAGAGAAATGTGAGCACATGACCAAGAATGGAATAGAAAGGAAATGATTTGCGCTAGAATGAAAATTATATTTTGAGGTCGAGATGAAATTCTTATAATTATGCACCTTAATTGCATTCATGTATCTGTTTAATAAAATAAAAATAAAAAAATGTGTAGACATATTCTATGAATGGTCTAAAGATGCAATTTTGACACCTCAAAATTCAATGAAACATCTATAATAAAACACTTCTGTTAGAACATTTTAGTGATAGTAATCCTAAACATATAATCCCCCTTAAGGATAAACATTATGGGAAGTATGTTTCCTAAAACAAGTTCTATATTCATCATATATAGATGAACTATAGGTACTAGCATTTTCCTCAATTGTGAGGGGAACCTGCTAAAATTACATGAGCATTTAATAAAGATAACTCTAGTTCAATAAAGACTATCTACCATTGGATAGTTATATGAAATTAAATGAAATCAATAAAATGACTTTTCTTGCAATTTATTAAGGAATGCTTAAATATGTTTTTATCAATTTTGAATTCACACCTTTCATGTTAGATACCGACATGAACAAAAGATCAAATTGAACTAGAAAACCACCTAGAATAGGGTGCTAGGACCCCTATCCAACCATTTTGCACACATTAAAATTTGGTTTATAAGTTTAGGGTTTTCTTAATCTAGACTTTTTAAGAAAATGAGTGGTTTTGGGGGTTACTATGGTGAAATATTATCTAAAAAGCCCTTTTTACGGTAGCACTAATCTATTATCCTTGGTTCAAAGGAAAGGTCGAGTCTAGGGAATGCCTCTAGAACATTTTAATGGAGTTGAAATTAAAGAGATTTCCAAATAAAGCATGATATTATACTTTCCCCTTCAGGGAGTACAATTTCCAATGCTACGACATGTGTCAACCTTTATTGCACGTTGTAGTGATTTTATTTATGAAGATAATTTATTAGCTAAGATGTTTCCTTTGTCATTAAAAGATATTTCCTTGATATATGTTTTTTATGGTCTCCTTTACCATTGTAATTTTTAAATCGGGGTATCTCTATATTTTGTGGCATCGATTTTTTCAATATTTCAAGTGACAATAGGTTTCTTTTGACATATTGCAATGGTTGTCTGCTTTGGTTTTTGTTCAATGTTGATGTTTTGTGTTGAAGTGACGTTGCGTTTTGAAAATATTGGTTAATGACCGAATCATTGGTCGACATGTTTTGGGAATGTGTTGAATATGGTGGGATTGTGTATGTGCTTGGTGGACTACTATGCTGCAAATTTATGAGAGGGGATGGAATTTGAGGTGTAACGTGCGAGGACTCAAAACCATAGGGATTTATACTAGAAATTCCTAAGGTTAGAGTTATTCCAATGCTTTTTTGTACCATTGAAGCGACAATTAGACTCATGTATATGGGAAGAGACACTATAGTTGCAGGGAGGGAGACTTGAATTCCTCCTTGACTCTGAGTGTATCCCAAAGATTCAGTGCAACTAGCCATTATAGGCACATTGGAATTAAATATATGTGCTAGGCTATGCAAATCCTCTAATCCTTGAGCATCGCTAATCATTTTTCTCATGTTATCTATTATAGGGTCCATTATGCTAGCTAGAGATTTAGCAGTCACATAGTCTTCAAATCCTTCTAAATAATTGTCTAATTTTTTCAGTTCGTCTTAAGGAACATGGGAAACATCAGTCTCGACACCCAAAAAGTGGTTGATTGTAATGTTTTCATTGGTATTGTAGCATTACGAATAGAGTCCAAGATGAGTTGAGTATTGACAACACTTTGCATGAAAGAGCTGGAAGACTCGGGATCCACAATGGATGAAACAATAGTGTGGGATACCATAAATCTACAACTACGTCTCACTAAAGTATTGACAATATAGGCCACTACGTCATGAAGCTCGTGCTAGTTTAAAAAAAATAAGAGTACCCACTATGAACACACAATTGAAACATAGAGATATCAAGGCACTTAGAAACAAAATTTAGACATAAGAAGAACACAAATAACACCAAAAACAAGGATATGAACATCAAAATCTATCATTGTTATTTAGTTTTCCTCTGCTCATCAGAACAATGCACTCTCTATCATCATCATTATTGTAAAGGAGGTTGGAATACCAACACGGTGTTTAATTTAGGCAAGCCCCTATAAAAATCGACCTTTTTCATTTTTACATTTAGTGGTTGCTTAGGACCATTTGTGAAAGGAATAGTTGATATCTCAACTCATTTGGAGACTCCTAAAGCCTTATCTTTTATCCTTGCTATTTCATCATTGATAAAGTATAGTAGCTTGATAATTTGAGCATATTCACACACTATTTCTTTATTTATATATCACAAGCGTCGACACTATGTTGGATCCATATATGTAGGAAACATCAATTTCCTACACCTTTTAGACTACAATGGTATAAGTTGGTTTATGGATTAAACCATTTTATCCTCAATAGTTTTCCCATTTTTTTTGTTTTAGGTTCCTCTCTATGTTATTTTTTCAAATCTTCTTTGTATTTTTCTTCATTCACTGTGTAGCATCTACATTCTATCAAATTTATTTAATCTAGTTGTACTTAACCTAGTTCATTGCATTATCCAATAAATCCTTGCACTTATAGAAAAGAAACCAAAACCTTAACGAACCTCCTTGGCTCTTCCTTTAGAGTAGCGACCAAGTACCACCTCTTGGTTGATTTTTCATTCCAATGTATGGAAATATTGACTTAGATTAATTCATTTTTTAGAATCACACTTCTCTTTTAACCCAAAAATAGTGTACTATAAATTATAATTTTTAGGATGTTTATTCTAAGGAATATAATCCTAAAATATTAATGCCATGATTACTTCATTTTTAGTACAAACCCTACTTTAAAATGAAATCTATTTTAATAAATTATCAAAAATAAATTGATGGTATCGAAAAAACGTTTGAATTAAGTTTCACATCATCATTCAAACATCCATTATATGGTTTTCCTTTAGAATACCATTCTTCACATGAAGCATTTCAACAATCTGGAAAATAGCTTGATTTGAAGGTCATGATGACATTAATTAAAGTCCACCATCTGAAAGTAGTGCCTTCATTTGATTATATTCATGATTTTGGAATCTTTGAATATTTTTTTACCCTAACCTATAGCATATCCTATAAGTGGGACACGATATTACATGATCACCCTAATTCCATGTGTGATGATAAATACTATGTAAATATTTTGTAAATCATTTTTCTTCATCTACTTTGATATTATGGGCTTCTAGTATTTTCTCAATTTTGGTGTATACTTATTACCTATGAACTTGTGTAAAGTTATTTAATCTTAACATGAATACTAATTTTTCAACAATCTTAACAATTCTATTCCACTACGAGACATGCATCTTTTCAATCAAGGGAATGTATCTGATATTCTTCTTGTATGTCTTTCTTCTTCTAAAATTTTATCATCCTCTTACCAATGTTAACATAGGTATACAAGATTTCGATTAGATTCTTGATTTAACTCAATTCTTCGAGGGAATCTTGGAATTTAATTTTAACTGCTAGGCATCTCCTTCACTCAATGTGCTATATAAATATATACTTATTCTTACCTTTCTACGTAGGGTAATGGCTCTAGTCACTCTAACCTTTCGTTTCCTTTAAATTATACGAAAATTACTTGTAACCATTCATATTTAGATTGAGCTCTATTTTTTTATGTAGGTCTTGGGAGTTTTCTATTATATTAGATATCTACACTAGAAAACTTTGATTGAAGCTTTGTGTTGAAATTAATTAGGTTTTTTTGTAATTTTAAGTCTATCTTTGCCTTCTAAATATTTATTCCTAATTTGATGAAATTTACTTCACCATTTGCTCTATTTTTAGTGACCCTACTTATTGAATTTTGTGAAAAACTATATCACATGAAATATGGTTTAGGGTTAAAGGTTTTTCTTTCAGGTTTTCATTAAATCGAGGGTTTTTTATAATAATTCAATTAAAATTGATTATTATATGCTTCCATGTGTATATTTTTGAAATTAAATTCAATTAAATTCTTAGAAATACTATAGAACAATCTCACGGATTGCATGCATATGGTGCCTCTTATACATGATCAACTTGGAATAATTAAGGAACAGTTTTCTCTAATTTGACATAGCTTGGATTTTAAGGATTCGGTTTCCCATATTTTATTAATTATTTGATCGATATCCAAGTGATTAATTCTGATATTTAGTTAGGACTAGTCAATTTCCAATCTATGTAAAGTAAAAAATTTATCACAGTTATCTTACTTATGGAAAATTCCTTTAGTATGGATATACATTTAATACTTCCCTTCAAATGTTAAAAATTCACCACTATGAAAACCATAATCAATATTAACTACTTACTTGTCAAAGCCATTTAGAATTGTTAGTAGTCTAATGCATGGTTTTCCCCTTTAGATTTAATAAAATCTTTAAAATAGTTTACTTTTATAACAATTTAGGAAGATGTAGGAGATTAGAAACAAGAACATGAATAATGCATAAGATTGTATTTTGCTGATCCTATCAAAAACTAGAGTCAATAACATTAGGAATAGTTACAAATTTATAGGTTTAGGATGCACTTGTCAAGAATGACAAGTTTCATAGTAAACCTGAGTTATCAAAAGACCAACTCAACTTAGATCCCTCAATGGTGGATTTTTGACTAAGAGAGGAGTGACATAATATAATGCATGAATCAGTTAAGTGTGTTTATATTGTGTGTATTTACACAAGAAAAAATCGCATGACTGATTGATGATGCATAATTAATGCAATAAGAACTAGATGATCTTTTCCTAAGTTTGCATTAAGCACTAGAGTAAATATTTATTAGTTTACTCCTACACCCCCCTTCAGTGTAAACTAAGGAGAAGCAAAAACTGATGAAGGAAAAGAATGCAATGATGGATGTGTTCCTCTAAAAATTGCTCACGTGTCCACATGCCAGAAAGGGATGATGCCAATCCAAGATCTTCTCAAGACCGATCTTGAGAAAGGTTCAAAGATGACAAAAGATGGTGGGCCAACAATGATGATGTGGCTGTCAAAAAATTATTCAAACTATAGCAGAAAACTGCAACTGCAAAAGAACTACAAAGATTCCCTCCAGAAGGGATGATGTCATTGTTTATCCAATGCTCAATATTGTCCTGCTAGAAAGAAACTCTAAAAGCACACGAGGATGCGACTCTATAAGCTCATGTAGGCAAGTACATTGCTAGAAAGAAACTCTAGAAGCACATGATGATGCGACTCCGAAATTTCATGTAGACAAGAATTTAGAATAGAAGAACACTTCTGGATGCCTATTGGAGGAACAGTGTGAAGCTTGGCAGTTAATTAGCAACTTTTAATATTTTGTGTTTGTTTATTCAGAAGAAAAATGAAAGAAACCTATACTAGACGTATAGATAGAAACAAAGATTTAAATCTGCCTCCAAATATGCACAACGAATCTCGGATGCCAAGTGTGGAGAGTGGAGATATTTTGGAAGCAGGCCACACGGGTAGTCGTAGATGCCTTGTGGGACTTGTCAACCTGATTGCTGCCTCCAAAAGAGGCTTGAGTCACCTCTATCTCTTGACACCTCCTACACACAAGCATATGGAGAATTCATTCGGCTTGCACGATTCATGAGAGCATGTGACCTGCATATGAGAAACACAGGCCTCCAAATGAAAAACCCATTATCTAAGTGCGAGGATTGGTTGGATCAATGTCTTCATTGTTTTGTTGTTTTTTGGGAATCCATCACTCGTGCTGTGAGGACTTGCATTGAAATGGCCAGGGTTTGATGGCCTGAACATGTATGAGGAGCCTCTACCGTTTCCCACGCACTCGACAAATTCTCGGTGCGTCCCCAAACTTGCCGATCGTTGGCCAATTTTAGGAAATTTTGAGTCACGGGAGACCAACAAATAAATGAGGCCACTACAGGTGAATGCCAAAACACACCGTTGTGCACACGGCCATGGGAAGATTCATTACCTTTGATTAATGCCAAAGGCTACTTTAGTGAACATAAATCTTTGTGCCTCCTAGCACTGCAAAGGTCTAGAGAAAAAAGATAGGTCCGCAAATGCTAGAGATTAATTTCTGCAATAAAAATTTATAGGTAATCAACAAAAAATTGTAGAAGTTGACGCCTCCAACCTCCACGATAAATGAAAAATATCACTCCACCATATCCCCAATCTTTGCGCAAAACACGTTTGCAGCAAAGAGGTTAACATAGGTCACCTAGGGTTAAGATCTTCTTGTTGTGGGTAGGATAATCCAAACAATGCCTCAAAAATTTCTAACCATCTTCTTACGATTGCACGCAGCAATGGAACTCACAAAATACAATTTTATTCAACTATGGCTTGAAGATACCTCCTTCTTGCTCTAATACCATATGAGAATTTAGGAAGATCTAGTAGATTAGAAACAAGCACATGAACAATGCATAAGATTATATTTTTCCGGTCCTTATCACAAAATGAAGTGAATAACATTAGGAATGATTACAAAGTTATAGGTTTAGAATGCAATTTTCAAGAGTAATAAGTGTCCTAGTAAACCTGAGTTATCAAAAGACCAACTCAAATTAGATCCGTGAATGGTGGATTTCTAACTGGGAGAGGAGGGAGATAATAGAATGCATGAATCAGAAAAGTGTGGTAATCTTGTGTGTAACACAAATAATAAAGCACATGACTATCGATTATGCATAATTAATGCAATAACATTCACAATCAAAACTAGATGATCTTTTCCCAAGTTTGTGTTAAGCACTGGCGTAAATATTGACTAATTTACTCAAAAAACTTTATTCTATGAAAAATAACGACTAGGTATGCATATACTACCTTCAAAATTAAATTGATAATTTTTCTAAATATAACAATTATGAATAATAAATGTTCAATTAGAGAATTAATTGTAAACTATTGATTGTGTTTCTTAACTTTAAAATATTCATTATGTTATTTGTTTTCAAGGAAAAAGAAAAAAACGAGCATGCACAATTCGTAGTGGAATAGAAAAGAATTGATTTGAACTATCATGAGAAATATTTGAGGAGGTTGAGATGATATTCCTAGATTTGTGCACCCATATTGGATTCATAGTTTTATCTAAGGAACTTGAAACATAAAATAGTGAGATAGAGGCAATGAATGGAGTAAAGAAATAACATGGATGACTCAAAATACAATGAATCATCTATTATAAAATTATTTCCTTATAAATTTATCCCATTGCAATCTGAACAATACAGTCTCCCTTAAGGATAAAATTTATGGTAAGTATCTTTCCCACAACAGGCGAATCTAATTTCCTTAGGTATGTGGAGTAAATACCTAATGAAATTATCTTTAATTTTTACAAGAGTTTGTATACAAAATTTTTGGATAAATAAGAAATGATAAAACAATAATATGCATTACCTAATCCAAATCTTCAATACCTCAAATAGATGCAAGTGATGGATGAATGAATCTATTGATTTGGTGTGTTGGTTTCTCAAATCAACAACATAATGATATGATGAGGGCGATAGATGAAGGATGATAGACAGAGATAGAGGAAAAAATCAAGAATGATTTTGATAGCATAAGGATGCTTGAACAATCGAACCCCCAAATGGCTTATGAGAGGTTTGCTTTATAGGAAAAGTTTGATTTGGATTAATGGTTGAGATTGGATGTCAAAAATATGTCTTAATAAATGTCCAAGATTGAAAGTTGCATTATAAAATAAGGTTAGGGCTAAATTAGGGGAAACGATAAGGATGAAGGGTGGAGATTGAATTATAAGATAGTTCAATCAAGGGATAAGATTAAATGAGATGCCAAGAGATAATATTTGATGTGGAAGATAAGATTGACATAGACAAAGAGGTGATAGGAGAAATTAAATAATAAAAATGATTTCATTTAAGTGACCAATGAATAATTAAATAATAAAGACATTATTTAATTAGAGAAGAATCTGTCAAAGGGAATCTTTTGAATTAAATAATGATTTAATGCAAAATTCAAGAGAGCGGACCAAATTAAATAAATAAAATTTATTTAATTTAGGAGAGAAGAGGCTAATGAATAATTAAATAATAAAAAAAAATTATTTAATTATACTAAAAAACGGACAAAAAGATAAATAAATAAGAATTTATTTAATTTTAGAAAGAAAGGGACTTAATTAGTGATGTAATAAAATTTATTTAATTAATCATGGAGTTATAAATATAGAAATGAATTAATTAAATAATTAAAATTATTTAATTAATAGAAGACATATATGACACTGGAAAATAATTAAATAATTAAAAATAATTCAATTATGACGAATGAAAGGGGAAATGATGAAAAATCTAAGAGACATGGGCTTATGACAATTTTTAGTGTCTACAGAGTTCAATATAGTTTTTTGACCATTTAGTAAAGATAAGTTTACCTCTATAAAAATTTATCTACTATCGGATAGTTGTGTATAGATTTTTTGTTAGATTAATAGAAAATGGATTTCCTTTTGATTCCATAAGAAATCCCCACACTATTTTTGTTGCAATAGTTTTATAGATAATGTATTATTTTTAAAATTTACATTTATTGAGAGAAGCTCGATTCTTATGTGAATAGAGAAGCAATTGTGTACTTTGTCTTAATGGAATGAAACTTCTTTATGAGATACTTGGATGTCATTTTATCTTCTGATAATTTCTAAAAGATACTCAAATGTGCCCTTGGGATGTGTATATGATCTCCGGGGCCTATTCTTCTCCTTGAGGCTCAATTAGTAATTTTAATTCTCTTAGAAAATCACCCTTTGGCACTAATCAAATATACTAAGCCATAGGGAATATATTTTACCAAAAAATATTTTTTCTTAATCATTTAGGGGAATAGTAGATACCATTTGGCTAATCTATAGAATTTAGTGTTAGGTTTATAACAAAATATAATATGTATTATATTTTATTTTTCGTAACGAATGTGTGTCCAAAAGTATGATAACATTTATTCAAATCATTAGAAAATAAATAACAATTGTAAATAAAATGTTTTAATATATTGTGTTTCCCTCCACATGGATGTCCTCATTTAAAAATAAAAGAATTGATATAAATTATAAAAGAAATTGTGTACAAAGAAATATTGGTCTAGAATTTTGGTTGTTATCTATGCACTAGGCAATGGAGTGGAATTTGTGTCAAGCCAAACTCTAAGTTCAATCAAATCTATGTTAAAGGTGATATTATTTTGTGTAAAAAAAATTAATATAATGTACATGTGACTAGATCTTAATAATCCTAAAAAATATTAGAAGTCAACTTGGAGATCCAATGTCTATACTAGAAATTACATGAAAAAGATAACTAAATCTCGATTTGGACATATATGTAAGGAATAAATAGGTCAAGCGTGTGAGCTAGTTCTACTACTAATAGCACCCAACAACATTTTCTTGACATGGTGGCTTACAATAGCTACAACTCTTTGTCACAAATTCAAAAGGCTATATATTTCATGTTGAAGCTACAAAATATGGAAACGATAAGGGTATTACAAGAAGATAATTCAACAGAGCTCATCTATAGCACAAGTCTTATATTCAATTACATGGGAGAATTTCTCATCATCTATTTCCATATGCCAACATAAATAAAATTGTGTGAGATGTGCCTAGAGTGACTTTTGTCTTCAATTTTGTTGAGGAATTTATCTTTTATTGGAGGATTACATAAATATAGGAGAAAGGTATTCTAGAAAAAATGTGAAAAGTGAAATATAAGGGACTAAAAGATTGCATTAAATATTTTGGAAACTTATTTCGAATTTAAAAATAAAGTTTAGACCATAATGATAATATAAAAAAATAGCAAATTTAATTATTCTAAATTATTAACTCCTAGTATTCATGTGCGAATAAATGTTGACTTTTCTAGGTAGCCAAAAAATCCTTCCAACAATGTTTCTTCAACCATTTGAGAATCAGTAATACCAATGGAGAAAAAAATTAACAAAATTATGTGTATCAATATTATAGGTATATACTTCTTTTACGAATGCCATAGATCTGATGCAAGAAGGAGGTCTCGTGAAATTGTGAAATGTTTCGTTTCTTGTGAATCTCAACAATGATAGGGGCAAACTACAAGATCGCTATTATTGTTCATAAACGAAAGAATAATGCTTCTAGGAACTCAATTCCGTAAGCTCTAAAATGATGGGGCACGACCATGTTTATCGTCTTCAACTAAATTTTGAGAAGATATATATAATTTTAGAGGTCCTCACTTATTTTGAATTTAAGTTGAGTAAAATATGTTAAATATGATTATTCAAATCTAACCTTATCCTTGAGGCTTGACTAATGAATTTTCTTCTCTTAAAAAATTTGTTTTTGGCTGTTTTTGTTTGTGGTTGTTCCCTGTGACATGTGACATGTGGCAAGTGGCAAGTGGTGGGTGGCAGCAATATTTTGAGTCTTTTCTTTTACGTTGCGTTGCCAGTTACATCGGTTGGAGTGGGAGATCGCCCCCAGTTAGTTGGAGTTTTGATTTGCTGCCAGAAAAGATAGGGGAAGAAGCCGGAGCTGGTTTGCAAGCCGTTTCTGCCAGTAAATTTTTGTATAGAGGGATCGAGTGGCAAGTATGAAGCCGAGTTGAATTGACAGCCAATGCAGATTGGACTGTTGGATGCGTTTGGGGTTGAGAACACAGTATATCGATTCACTCAGACTTTGCACCGATTGAGATATATATTTGAAGCTCTGTTTTCTTGCATTGAGGATTGTAATAGCTTTACTCAATACAATAAACTCTGTGCTTCCCCCTCGATGGCTGTAGCTTTGATTCCTGTTTCTTTAATTGATGCATGAAATTGCTAATGTCTCTGTCACCTCACCCAGCAGGTTTCTGAAATTAAACGATCGCCATTAAAAATTATCTTTTGCAAGTGTATATTCTTTAATTTTAAGCTTCTAAAAATGATATATTAATTCTCTCTGGATTTGAGAGCCAAAAGTAGCGACACCATAAGTCTCATTTGCCAATTAGCAGTAAAGAATGGATAATGATTGAATTGAATTTCATCTTCAAAAGCAGGGAAGAATGAGCGAACTGAATCCTCGAAAGCGAGAAAGAATGAAAGAATCTCTACGAGAATATGTTAAGTTGTAACAGGTATTAAAGGCAAGGCCCGGAGGTAGTGCAGGCTAGAACTCCTGCACTCTTAGTCAAAATGGGTACTAATCTTCCATCAGCAACTTTAAATTGCTGGCCTGTCTGGTAGAGGGGAAGTGCTTTGCCTTTGCCAGACGGAACGAAGTATGCCCCGTTCAAAAATGTGTCCCTCGCAGACTTCCACAGCCAACTCTTTCCATCGGGGCTCTCACGCCATGTCACCTGCTTCTTGTACTCCTCGTTGGGAGCCACAAAGCGATTGCCCTCGCTTCTAATCGTAGGGTGGGCGCTCCCTCCAATGGAGTATATACCCCAGGCCTCACAGTTGTTGTTCGCCACGTGCGCATACCCATGTCGGCACCTGCCCACAAAAACAATCCATATCATGTACTCAGTTAGCCAGATCGATTATAACTGAATTCATTGACGAATGGAGTTTAGCCAGTTAAAAGCACGAGAAGTTGAATTTAGCCAAATTACCTTGGCATGCGCTCCACTAAGCCAGGTCCAAAGTGGTTGAATGCAACAGTAACTCTCATGTCTTTATCAGCTGTATAATCATCACTGTGTCCCAAAAGCATCACCTGTAGTGTTTTGTGGCACAGCCTAACATTAGTCATTCATCTATATTGACGAAACCAGTCTATAGTAATTAATTTAATTCTGGAGAATTTGTCTCTTACTTTGTCATGGTAAGAGAAGCGGTTGTTAGAAACGGTAACTGCGGTGGAACCAAGCGTGACATCTACAAGTCCATCTGTGCAGCTGGAGAGGCTGTTGTGATCGATCCAAATGTCTCGTGAGGTAACAACTGAAATTCCATCTCCATCTTGTGTATCAATCATCTCATGGCTCAGGGATTGTGAGAGGAGAACGTTGCCAGCCACACTTGGCCTGCAGTCGTGGATGTTTAATCCGTGGATGATAATGTTGCTGACATTCAAGAGACGTATGCAAGGTCCATTGCTGATGTGAACATTTGAGCCCCTTGCGTCGATAGTCTTGTGGCTGGCGACAAACAGGGGCATCTGAAGCTTTATCTGCATATCACGGGCGAAAACTATCCACAGTGGACCATCGCGAGTAACTCCGTATCTTAAAGACCCCGGCAGGGGATTTGCAGCATTGTCGTCCGCCCTGGTGACTGTGTACATCTCTCCTCCTTTGCCTCCCTTGGCTGCACTTCCAAAGCCCACACCACAATCTGCAAGTTTCATTCTGTTGCTTTTCTGTGCCCACAGTGGATCTCTTCTCCAGCAATTGTCTACGACATTATATGAGGAGGCGGCAGTAGACAAGGTGGCCTGGAGATTGAGAATAATCAGCAGTATCATGGAGGCAGCCATAGAGAATCTCTGTTCCATGAAGATGATTACAGAGTTTGGCAGTGAGTGCTCGAATGAATGAATCTTGTATTTGCCTTGAGATGCCTTAGTCAATCCAAAAAATTTAAAAATGATTACTGAGCTTCAGTAGCGATGATGCATATTTCGCGTGGGTAGGTGTATATATAGGGAGAGGCCTGCGTAACCTGTGCAGATAGCAGCGAGCCGCCATAAAGCCTGCCAGAGCATGAACGAATGAAGATCGACATGAAGTAGTCAATCCATAATACCGACGCCGCAATGAAGACGCGGACATCTGACAGGGGGCTTCCTAAGATTTATCGCTTCAAAATAACACAAGCTCTTCCTTATCAAGCGACTTGTTTTCTTCCAGAATCCATTAATTAATATCCGTGGGATGGCGTAGTGCATAAGTTATGTTCATCGAAAATGTATGTGTTGGGACTTGGTGGCACCATTCTCACTACTCTGAGCCATTACACAATTACATCATGTCACCGGCGGCTCGTTCGTCTCTCATCCACTACATTCTATTAATATGAAATTACAGTTGTCTACCACAATACTTCAGCTAAAACGCCAGCCATAATTCGGGTAGATGAGATGGATGGAACCAATACGAGCGATTAAATAACAATCACTAACCTCAAAATTGATGAGATAGACGTATAAACAAGTAAATTTCTTTTCAGAAATTTGGTTTCTTTTTGGTTGGAAATTTGACATCGATATGTTGTGTAAGATTTTTAAGTCTTTACGAGACATGAAACAAATGCCCCTATAGAAATACATCTCATTTAAACTCAACAAATGTAGAACCAACCTCTCGAAAAATGGATCCTAAACTGTTTACAAATGAATATTGTGTGTGCAGATCTAAAATTTGTTCAAATCGAAATTTGGGACATGTTCACCTTTACCTTTGATCCTTCCTATTGAAAGGCTTAATTTCATTAGACACCATTTACGAGCTTCCTAGTCGATGAATATTATTCTTTCTTCAAACCCCTATCTTCGATGCAATCACATGGAACAATAATAGAAGGCAGTGGGGAAACTTTTGGAGATGCCTAAGATGATGACATAAAAAAATGAAGCAATGTTAGTGTTCAATGATGTGCTCCTAAACAGTTTCATTATGTATTTAGACCATACCTACTAAGTATGTAACATGGGCCCACAAAAGTCACCAGTTCATATCCCTCGAACACTCCATTATTCGATGTGCATGGTCAAACCTCTTCAAAACTTTGAATTTTGGTCTGCCAATCAATAAAATTAGTTACGTTCACTACAATTCCACCACAACCCATCTCCTTTCCATTTAATATTTATGTTAAATATAAAGGCCAAATAGATAGAAACGTTGTAGACCTGTGAACATTAGTCACTTAATTATTGCCTATAAGAATGGCACGCATCAACAACTTCTAACAAAACCATGAAAATAATGAAAACATATGAAACCCTATTGAGTAGGCCTTGAACTAGTGCACCACATTCATCACTAGCCTATCATGTGATACCTTGGAATTCTCATTCATTAGTGGCCACCACATTCTCCACTAATATCATTCCAGACAACCCTCTATGTAGCCAATAAAGCTTCATAACGTTTGATGCATCTTGGAGCACACAATAAAATAAAGGCCCAACATTACCCACCACAGTTGCCAAAGAGGACTAAGAGAAAGGACACATCTAGACCACATAATTTAGACCCACATTAGCTATCAACACATTCACCAACCAACCAATTAAACTATGATAAGTCACATTCCTACTACAGGTTATTGTGACCATTATTCACCGCCACCACAAATTCTTGCACAACATTCATGATGAATAGATTGGATGCATGCAATTTTTTAAGATCTAAGGTAGGGTATACATACACCAAGAAAATGCATGCCCTAGTTCATTTGTATTCACTTCTTGCCTAGTGAGATTAGATAGATTGCTCTTCCTTCCCAATGCCTTTACAAATTTCTTTAAAAAATACACCTAAGCACAATAAAAACAATCACTTAGAGGAATTTTATCATCCATATGGCCTGAATTAATGATGATTCGATTCCCAAACAAACATATCATGTCCACTAAACTATGCTCGAATACCCAATGAAATGTTGCTTTTATTTATTTTGGTGCCTCTTTAATAAAAAAATAGATCCATTTATTTCAAGATATAAGAATACATTTATGAAACAACAATGTTCAATTTTTAGTCTCACGTAAACTTCCAGTCAATGAACACCGAGCATTGGATTTGCCTCATGGAATAATCTATAGAATCGAGAGGCTTTCTTTTTTATATGATCTTCAATAGGAAAATCTATTTTCATGAATGACGAAAGGATGAATATTACAATATGAAACAAAGCTTTGAAAACTGATCTACATGAAAAACCATAGATCATTTAGTACATAAATTGATTATTTCCCAATATCACTATACTAGCAACTTCTTGAAATATTCTTGAATCCTTAAATAATCTTAACATCTATATATGTCTAAATAGGAGATAATAGGTGAACTAGATAGCTAAAACACCTTGTTCACATCAACATACCAATCAATAAAATTAGTGACATTCACTACAATTCCAATTCGAATACCCAATGAAATGTTGCTTTCAATTATTGTGGTGCCTATTTAATGGAAAAATAAATTCATTTCTTTCAAGATATAAGAATACATTTATGAAACAACAATTTTCAATTTTTAGTCTCACGTAAACTTCCAGTCATATGAACACCAAGCATTGGATGTGCCTCACGGAATAATCTATGGAATTGAGAGGCTTTCTTTTTCATATGATCTTCAATAGGAAAATCTGTTTTTCATGAATGGGCAAAGGATGAATATTACAATATGAAACAAAGCTTTGAAAACTAATCTATGTGAAAAACCATAGATCATTTACTAGATAAATTGACTATTTCCCAATATCACTATACTAGCAACTTCTAGAAGTATTCTTGAATCCTTAAATAAACTTAACATCTATATATGTCTAAATAGGAGATAATAGGTGAACTAGATAGCTAAAACACCTTGTTCA
>VCHN02002857.1:0-15754 GCA_007115665.2 Sequoiadendron giganteum
CTATTCCATCAACCCTCAAACCTTAAACCCTACTACCCTAGAAACCATCAACCCTTAAACCCTACTACCCTAGAAACCATCAACCCTATAGGTCCTCCATCCTAATCCCTCAACTCCTATCACTTTCTCTCTATCTATACATCTCACCTCTACCTCCCACCCTCCCTCCCACCCTCTCTAATTGTCTCTATCTACCGTCTCCCTCTTTCTGTGTACCTCTTGTTCAATCAATCCCTACCACCCTCTCTCATTCCCTCTCTCTCACACTCCCTCTCACTACCTATCTCTCAAGTCTCTCCCTCTCACCCCCCTCACACTCTCAAGTCTCTCCCTTTCGCACCCTACCTACATAACCCTCTCTTTCTCTTTGTCTCTCTCTCTCTCTCTCTCCCTCAATTCTCTCTCTCCCACCCCCCCTCTCTCTCTCCCTCCCTCTATCCCTCCCACCCTACCTAGCTAAGTCCCCCTCAATCCAACCCCTTCTCTCCCACTCCCTCTCTCTTAAAATCTCACTTCGACCCCCTCTCCATCCTCTAGACTCTCTCTAAACTCTCCCTTCGTCTAAAGACATACATAAATGCATACATACAAGCATAATACATTTGTACATATAATCTTACATCCATACAAGCGTACATACATACATGTACATAAAAATATATTAGCATACATAAATATATTAGCATTTAACATAAAGTAAGAAATAATGCGAGCGCGTTATAACGCGAGCGTGTTATAACGCGTGCGCTTTATGGTTCAGTAGACATGTTCCCCGCAGAAGCAAAAAGCATGTAAAGTGAGAAATAATGCGCGCACATAATAACAAGAGCGCGTTACAACGCGCTCGTGTTATATCTTGCTTTTAGAATTACCGAACTTTAAGCTTGGTATTGCCTTGGAATTCCAACCCAAAGGTTTGGAGGGCATTCCCAACGACCAAAGATGTGTTTTTAAGAAATCCACCATATTTCTCATAATCGAGTTCGTGCTCACCATCAGGATTGCACGTGGTTCAATATCAAAAAAATCAAGCACATGGGTAATGTTGGGTTATCTCTTAGCTATCCAGCGATGTAATTTTTTTCACGTTCTGAAAATGTTAAGTCTTTCATCCATAATTTATTTTATCTGGATGTCTTTTTTTTGCCAAAAAGCAGTGTTTGGTATTTTTTTCGTTATAAATTAACCTTTCATCAATTTTTCAAATAAATTACATTTTTAGAAACTAGACTCCATTCTACAAAATTAAAAAATTAAAAAAAAAACAAATCAATTAGTTTCCAAAATTTGTAGGGGTAGCACGGCCAAAATTCTATTTTCAGGATATGTCCACTTCGCAAATTCGTAAAAAATCAAATATTCATTAAAAAATTATTAGAAAAATCGTGCATCAACTAAATACTATTAGCTAACTTCTGACCGTTGTGATTTTAAAAATACTAAAAAAAAGTTCACCGTACGAGGGTCGTACAAGAGTTGCTATGTTATGTTTTTTTGACAAAAACAACACCAATTTATGGACGTCCCTCGTTTGAACCCCTTAATCTCAATCATTTTCAAAATAAATTAGTAGTTTAGAAAGTAGACTTGGAGCACTTGAATCCTTCTTTTTGTTCCATCTCAAAATTTTGAGTCTAAGTATCCTAAATTTCACATCCAAGGTTAGTATTTCCCGATTTCAGGAAAAAGCTATGCACTTAAGTCCCCTTTTTGGGAACCATCTTGGTGCACTTACCCCTAGGCATAATAAATTATTCACACCAACACCCCCCTTAAGTGTAACTTAGATTATTATGAAAATGTCACAAAGATGGGTCCCATCTACGAGGCCATGTTATGTACCCATGTACAAATGAAAAGCCCCAATTCTAACTCTTACAATTAAGAGAATGATACAAACTGAAACAACAAATCTATACATGTAAGATTGAGTGTAATTGAAGAACAAACTAGCCATGCATCTAATTGAGTAGATTGAAAATGATTAAGGGTGTGTGTGCAATGAAACAAGAAATGCATGTTATACTATCACATCCCCAATTCTAACTTACAATTAAAAGAATGATACAAATTGAAACAACAAATTCATAGATCTAATTGAGTAGATTGCAAATGATCAAGGGTGTGTGTGTAATGAAACAAGAAAAAGAATGATACAAACCAAATTAACAAATTCATTCATGTAAAATGGATCAACAAAATGATATTAATATTTGGAGCCATTTTCTGATACAACATTATGATATTTATATATAACTCAAAACAACCAAATGATACTAATATTTGGATCCCTTTTGTGATAAAACATTATGATACTTATATATAAGTTCAACCATCATTTTGATATGAATTGAAACAACATTGTCGTACTTGTGAAAGTAATTGAATATAAATTAAAGCATACATCAAATTCATTTAAATATAAATAAACAAGGCTACATGAAACATCAATTTCTATATCTCTACCATATGTATATATAAGTCTGCAAGTTGCATATTTATATTGATATTATTGGAACATTATCATACACTCCACAATTGAGGGTGTCATGCACCTATCTTTTGGCTGAGTATGTCTGTGTTTGTGAAAGTGGCTCTATGAATGTATGTACATGCATGTATTATATACAATAAATACATGTATATGCATGCATGTAGGTATGTACATATGAATGCCATATGTATGTATGTATCGTATACATACATACATACATACATACATAATAATTTTCCATACTTACACACATACATATGAATTGCCATACGTATGTATGTCTATATCATATACACACACATACATACATAATAAATTATGTATGTATGTAAGTATGTGTGTATACGATACATACATAATATTAGAATATTTATTATAATATTAATATGTTATTTATAATATTAAAATATTATGTAAAATTAGGTAACTAGAATGATTACCAAATTTAGGATGAAAATCCTATAAATGCATGTAAAATGTTAAGAAAAATTTGACCATACTAGCAAAGGTGAATGTACTATGGATAGGGCTGAGAGGATGATGGGGGAGCGGGTAATGCTGTGCGAGGGGTTCACAACAAGGAGGACACAGTCGGCCAAACTGTAGGTGCATGAAACCCTTAAGAGTCCACCCGATGAAACCCATTAATGGTATGTATATATACACATAGTCAACCAAAAGATAGGTGCGTGATACCCTTAACAAGGACAGTTGCATACGTTGTTTACAGATAATGCTGTATGCATTTACTATTATTTTTTTGACCGATTATGTGTATATACACACATATATATATGTATATATATACACACAGTCGGCCATAATATAGCTACAAGAAACCCTTAATAGTGAAGCATATAATAGCTTAAAATACTACCAATATACATATACAAATTGTAGAGGTACAAAAATAAAAAGAGAAGCCTATATTATGGCCGAATGTGTGTATACACAAATATACACACAGTCGGCCATATAAATGCACACACATATATATATGTGTATACACACATATACACACAGCCAACCATAATATAGGTACAATATTGCTGCAAATAACATTTCTTCACCATCTTTGTGTGTATATATATATGTGTAGTGTAGAAAAATGTATCCCTTTACGTTTTCACACTTAATTTGGAATTAGTATTAAAATAGACTTAATTGTGCCTTGTTTTTGGTGTTGTAAAGTTTATATTTTAACACTTATCTAGGACTCCTTTAATTTATTGAGCTTAATTTTCCTTAATTAGCCCCTTTAATTCAAATCCAAGCCTATTTAATCACATTTTTCGAAGAGGAAACCCAAAATTCATTAATGCCTTAACATAACACTTCTCATTGAGAAATGTGTGTCTTAGGCAAGTGACCTAGGACCTAAATTTAAATTATGTTTTTGGCACTATTTTAACATATTCAAATCCATATTCAAATGTTGGCTTGTGATATTTGAATTTCAAGAAATTAAGGTTACATATTTATATTTATATAAGGTCATTTCACTATGTTTCACCTAGAATATTTTCATGAGATTGAGTTATAATTCAAGAGAATTTAAAGAGAAATTTAAGGCATTCAAAGGATAATTTATTGAATAATTATTGCAGCAATCAAGATCCAATTGTCATGTCCAAGTCTTCTTGCATCATGCATGTTTTTGGAGCTAATATGATGATGTAGGTTTCATAATCCATTCAATAATTCAAAGAATTCTATCAAATCAAGATTCAAGGTTCAAGATCCACATCCATTGAAGCCATTTCATGCAAGTTGCAGATTTACATTCCAAGGTTTACTCAAGGGTTTGGTGAGTTGTGACATTGAGTTGTTCATTGAATCATTCCTTTCATGATATTTTGTTTCATTTCAAGGTTTGATTACCAAAATGGGGTTTGACCAAGGTAAACCCCGATTCACCAAAAAAAAACATTTTTCCCTCTTGATTTGTGTTTGAAGATTTAGGTGGAAGAAATCTTGAAGATATATTGAAGAGTAAAATTGAAGAAGTTGTCAAAGTTGTCATCTCATGGAAACTCATTTACATAATTTATTTTTGGCTTTCCAAACCTGAAACCTGAGAAAATTGAAGGATTCAGATCTATAGCAGAGGCTCCTAAAAGTTGCAGACAAACCCTTACTCAAGACCCATTCGTCCCTGGGCGAATGAGTCCCAAATCAGCTTCAACAACTAACTTTTGGTGATTGGCACACATCATATTACCTCTCTTTGATTTGTGATTTAATTTCTGGTTCCATCAGTATTGAGCTTAATCGATTAGATCCAAAGTTGTAGATTGAATTTTGGAGTTAGTTTACTATTTTTAGTTTTTCTCCCCAAAGTGCTGTTTGACTAGGACCCCTGTCCTTGCAAAAAAAGGAAATTTGAAGATTCCACCATAGAATTGATTATCCTAAGGATAGTTAGTCAATTTTTTGTTGGGATCTCATTTCCTAATAAATTTAAGAAGAATAGGTCCTTAAGTGGTTCATACCCCTATTTTAATCAACCCCTTAACATATTTTTTTGTTGTTTCATTTTGGTGAACCTGAGTTTGATCATTGTATTTTTTTGATTTCGGAGTCCAATTTCACCCTAGATATAGATCTTGCATTCATTTGCATTGCATTACATTGAATTGAATCTCATTTAGGGTTGTTTATCTTGCATTAGTTTACATTTCATTTAGGTTTTTAGGATTGCATTTTTGCATCTCTTAAAATCTAGAAAATACAAAAAAATTAGTCATTTTGCAAATCATTTACAAAGCATTGCATCATAATTCATTTACATTTGAAAATTGAATCAAAATTGAACGTAATATTAGGTCTCCTAGTTTGTCATTTTGTCATAATTTGCATTTGCATTCAACCTTCTTTTCACAAAAAATTCAAACTGCAACTCACTGTTTTAAATCAAAATCTGGAAACCACTAGAATCAACTAAAAAATTTGTAGAATTAAAAAAAAAAACCCTAAAATAGGACCTTGAGTCCCTGATCAGGGTTATTTCTTGAATTTCTGGGCATTAAAACCTTTGTTTATGTATTCTGTTTTGCTGTTTTCAGATTTCTCTTTTAGTTTACAGAATATCTGTTACTTAAAATTGATCAAATTAAGCTTCATTCGATAAATTTAGTGCCTTGTGTGAATTCAAAATTGCATTTACAAGACATCATTTTTAGGGTTTTACATAGCTTAATAAAAAAATTATCTTGTTTAGAATCTGAAAATTGTATTTACATATTTGCATTGCACTTTACATCCTAGGTTACTTCATTGCATTTCATATTTTATCCATTTTGGGTATACATTGAGTTTGTGAAACTTGTAGGAGCTTCAAAACTTGGTGTCCTATTAGCAATAATGTTGCAATATGTAGTTCGAGACTCATGCCATCCGACAATACACCATTCATTGTGGATATTGGGTTCTCCAACTCTTCCACTAATAGTGTTGATACTAATCAACCCTCTATGGATCCTAGTCTTCATACTTCATTCCCAATGACTTCCCTACCCACAACTAATGTGCATGATGTTGAAACAATGACTGTTAATGTATTGCAAGAGAACATAAGAAGTATAGATGACGAAATAAAAAAATTGTAAAACTTTGCGACTTCTAAAAATATTGCTAGTAGTTCCATTCTTGCTTTAGATAATGTGAGTAAAATGCTTGAAAATGAACATGGAATAGAGATTATTAGAAGTCTAGTTCATATTATTAATAAGAACATCCCTACCATGACTAGTTGTGCTCAAGATTTAGGGTATACTCAAAGTCAAGGTGGAAATTCAATTCCTCCTTCCACAACCCTTACCTCTATTCCTACATACACTAGTACTCATGTTACTACAACCATCCAACCTACTAGCAATGGCAACTATTCCTTAAGTATTTCCATTGGTAATCCTTCTACCTTTGTGAAATCAGATCTCATATCTCCTCAATCATCCCCCCTCACAAATTTACAATTCACTTGCCCTCCGCATACATACACCACTCCACCTTATTCACCTCCATCTCACAACACAAATAATGATCCAATCCTTAACACACTTTTGTAAAATATGTCATCCCTCCAACAAAAAATCACCACCTTAAACCAAAAAAACAATCGCCAACCTTCACAATACATAAAAACTAATCTGTTATCCTTAAAGATATTGAGAACACAAATGCCACAAGGTATAGAGGTTCCTAGGTTTGAGAAATATGGTGGGAAAGGAGATCTTGTTAGCCATGTTTCTTATTACAAAACCCTATGTAGTGACTTCATTTTTGAATATAAAATCTTGGCTAAGCTATTCCATTGATCCTTAAAAGATGCTACTTTAGAGTGGTTTTGTTCCTTACAGGATAATTCAATTAGTTCATTTAATGAACTTTATGCCTTTTACAACCACTTCCAAATTTGAACATGGGTCCTAAGATGACCTTAAATGATTTGATGACATGTAAACAAAAGGATAATGAAAAGGTCATTGATTTTATAGCATGATATCAAACGCTTTATTCACAAATAAACATTAAGATTCCTGATTCCGACCTTCAAAGAATATTTATTTCCAATTTTCAAGATAAAACCCAAACTAAGCTAGAGATGTTAAGGTTTCCTTCCTTCACAGAGTTGTGTATAGCCCTTCGTGATTACCAAAATTGGGTTAGTATTTGTGAAATGAAAAATCCCTCTAACCGTTCTGAAAAGTCTGAATCCACACCTCAAACCAACTATCCACACTGAATTTTCCTTTGGGGTTCTTGTTACTCATGCCTATCACTTGAAGATTGTAGTGGTCCTGGCCTTCAATTTCCCGTACAATTCCTCCAATTGATATTGATCAAGAACTTAGGTTATCTTGGGTCTTTTCTTGTCTTCTTTGTAGATTGTTAAGGATTCCTCACACCAAACGGGTTGATGGAGCTTATTCCTTCTTGCTAAGCCTTGGAAAAGCATACACCTACCCTCTCCACACCATGAATTGCTAGGAGATGGACACCTTTGCAAGTCAAGTGCTCTGCACTTCTTGTCTTTCCTAGCCGGGCATTGTCAAGCTCGCCTAGGAGAAGACTTCCACAGTGATTCCATGACTCCTAACCACTCCTAACCCTATCCTATTTACATACATGGAGCCTAGTCACAGTTCCCAAGGGCTTGTACACAAAGTACAATGAGAATGTAACTAAACCTCCATTCTACAATGACTGACTGTCAAATCAACAACTACAAGAAGCAAACTAACTACTAAGCAATGCTTGAAAATTTAACACACTCACTAGATATTGCCACACAAAGCTTCAAATACAACTACACTACATTCTACAACATCTCATAGTGCCATGATCACTCCTGCAACACAGAAATTCCAAACAAAACACAAAAAATTACACAACCTTATCACTGTCCTCACTTGTATTCATGAATTTTTAACAATGCAAAAGCTTCCAACCTTACTTTCAGGTCGAAGCACACCATATATAGGTTCTCCAATTTAGTTAAGCTCGATCCTAACTGTTCCATGGCCGCTTATGGCTTCCAATAGGCCTTATTTGCAAAATTTTAGAGAAACTAACACCTAGGAAGGTCTACAAAGGTCTTAAACCATCCTTGTAGCCAAACCTCAATCTAGCAAATGGTCAACATGACCTTTACTAACAAAACACATGTTCTCAAATGCCTCTAAGGTACAAACTCAAAGAAATAGAAAGAGATTGCTACATTTGGCCTAAACAAATTGCCAATTCATAACCTTCTAGTCAACATTCCTAGATGAACATTGGGGTGCTCCTGCACCAAATAAACCTTATAAGGGCCTAACTAAGATGCCACTTGACATTGATTTCACACAACAAGACATACTTAACATGCACACGATGGTCCTCTTTACATAGCTGGAAGAATCAATGACAAGCCTACTAATGGGATATTAATTGATCCCGTTTGTGTAGAGAATGTGATCACTGAAGAATTCCTATTTGTGCATGAGATTTATATCAAGATACATATGAAATACCAAAAGTATGGATCAAAATGCATAATGGTTTTTCTTGCTTTATGATTGGTTTGATAAATCTCCTTTTAAAGGTTTGACCGCAAGAATTAAATGTCTCATTCACCACCATCTTGTCATCGGACCAATTTCATGTGAAGTTAAGATATCCATGGCTTCGCTCCATTAATTCCATCGCATCGGTTTTGCATAAATGTTTATTGTTTCCATTTGGCAATGAGATATTTATGGTGCATCATAGTGGATTTAATCCAATGTTTTCCCGTGATAAATTTTCATGGGATTTCTTTTGGCCTGAGCCTATTGAACCTATTAGACCCCGTGAAGACTTCTTTTTTAAATCCTATCAAAAGTTTAAGGCAAAGCACATAGCAGAATTTTCCCTTAGTAATATGCCTCCACCCATGATTGAGCCTCCTATCCTTGATGAGACCATGATTGAACCAAAATCTCTTCCAAGTAACCAAGACCAGCCTTTGACAAATCCTCCCCCTACTTCATATAAGAAACTACAAGATAATCAAACAAATCCTGTTGTGCCTCCTAAAGTCAAAAAAGTTTATAAAGGTAAAGAGAAAGTGGTTGAACAACCTCCCATGGTTCCTTTCATTCCTCCCCTAAGGGAAGAAAAGGAACTCATGGTTGACAAACCCACTCCTACACAATCACAAATTGAAAACCAATGAAAAGAAATGAAAATGCTAGAGATCGTAGGCATGGACGTTGTGCTATTGCTCATTTGTTACAAGAAAAAGAAGAAAAGAACATAGAAAACCAAAATCCAAACTTGTCTCAAGCAATGCATGATGTCTCTCCACCCTCGCTGCAACAACCATAATCTTCTATTGATATTGTCATTAGACCTCCTATTGTGACTAACGTGGCGATGATAATGAAATTGAAAAGATTGATGAACAAGTGCATAATGAGTTGAATTCATTGTTTTCATCTTCTATGAGCTTAAATGATGATCCTCCTAATAAGAGTGTTGAACTTGGTGCTTGTACTAGTTTGGCACTTGATGTTGTCCCTTTGGCTAGTTATCTGCCTTCAACATATACTGATCAAGTTTGGGATGTGGATGACTTGCTATAGGTTGAATTACATGTGCCTTACTAGTCTTGTTTTTGTCTTTCATGTTCTTTATGTGATTGCATGTGCGTAATGTCATCTCCTCGTACTATTATGTTTGATGTATCTCTCTCTTTATGTGCATTCCTCTATTTGTATCTACATTCTTCTATATGTCATAAACATTTATCTTTTCTTTGTCTTGTATTTTCCTTTTTGCGGATGACACAAGGCATCGAGACATTTAGGTCTCTTCCATGTTGACCCAAAAGCTTTTTCTTTGTTTTCACTCTCTATGTGTCATTCTTCCTGTTCTGCAAGTATTTGGGGAATGATGTCATAATTCCTTATGCTATTTTGTTTCATTTCAAGGTTTGATTACCAAAATAGGGTTTGACCAAGGCAAACCCCCATTCACCATTTTTTTTTCCCTCTTGATTTGTGTTTGTAGATTTAGGTGGAAGAAATCTTGAAGATCTCTTGAAGAGAAAAAATGAAGTTGTCAAAGATGCAAAAGTTGTCATCTCACAAAAACTCATTTACAAAATTTATTTTTGGATTTTCGAACCTGAAACCTAGGCAAATTGAAGGATTCAGATTTGTAGTAGAGGCTCTTGAAATTTGCAGACAAACCCTAACTCAGGACCCATTCACCCCTAGACGAATGAGTCCTAGATTAGCTTCAACAACTGACTTTTGGTGATTGGTACACACCATCTTACCTCTCTGATCCGTGATCTGATTTTTGGTTCCATCAATATTGAGCTTAATCTATTAGATCCAAGTTGTAGATTGTATTTTGGAGTTAGTTTACTATTTTTAGTTTTTCTCCCCAAAGTGTTGTTTGACCAGGACCCCTATCCTTGCAAAAAAAGGAAATCTAAAGATTCCACCATAGAATTGATTCTCCTAAGGGTAGTTAGTCAATTCTTTATTGGGGGACCTCATTTCTTAATGAATTAAAGAAGAATAGGTCCTTAAGTGGTTCACACCCCTATTTTAATCAACCCTTAACCTATTTTTCTTTGTTTCAATATGCATACAGATATATATGTATAAATATATATACAAACACAAGCGACCATTATATATCTACAAGAAAGCTTCAAGATTTGAGCATATCATAACTTGCTTCAAAAGTTATTTACAAAAAAAATGCAAGTAAATTCAAAAAACATTCTTGCAATGGATAGATTTTTCCATTGTGAGGTTGGAACACAACTCACCTACCTTAACAAATGTTAAAAGTTTTTCCTTTTGGAAATGGAGGTGTTGAAAAATATAGAAACTACGAAGTGAGTATCACCACCACTCATCCATAGCCTCACCACCATCGACCTTGAGCCGAACCAGCACTGGTCTTGCAAGAAACAATTTAAAGTGTAGAATGATACCATGAATGGCGTAGTTGTGAAGCTAACCAAAGAGATATAAAATGAAACACATGTCGAGGTGGTAGGAAAAAGGTTGACAATGAAGGAATTTTGGGAATTAAATGCACAATTAATGGGAGTTAAGTGACCTAGTACTGGCATGGCAGGAAACCATGAAGTGAATAATAAGTGTCCACCATCGGTCGATGCCAAATTTGGGCTTGGATTTTGTGGATTTTGAAATATGATCTAAAAATATTGGGAACATGCACACATTTCTCCCTAATAATTTTTTCGGGTTCCCAGGTGGACTCTTATGAGATTGGTAAAAAAAAATTTCCGACGTGGATGCTGTTGACGTGGACCCCTCACTCAACATTTCCCTACCCACCATCAGTCCCTTACCCATAGGTCTTATTACACATTTTGTCTTCATTTGCATTCCCTACTAGAGACAAGTAGGTAACATGCGTCCAATAAATAAATTTAAATGAAGAAAACTAAAAATTAATTTTTCTTGAGTTTTCTTGGTAAGCAATGCTAAATATTGATAATGATGTGACATGGAGGAGCATGGGGTGGGCATTGACGGAAGGAGTTCAAAATTTGAGACATGTTAGGTGGATACTCGTTCGGAGTGCATATATATCATTTTGTTAGATAATTGATGTGATTAATAAATGTTTTTTTTTGAAATTTTTATGCGAAGAGAAGAATACGATTTTCAACAATTTTAACTATTTTTATAATAAATTTACTTAATATTTTAAAAAATAAAATTGTAAGCAAAAATTAGTATAAACCTTTGTTTAAAAATTTTTTAGTGATTGGTTTGTTTAAAAAATAATTAAAAATTTAATAATTTTATTATTATAATATTATTATATAAAGATAAATATTAATTAAAAAATGTGTTTGTTTGATAAGAAAAAAAGAAAAAATAAAAATGTGAGTAGGAAGTTAGTTTTTGGAAATATATAGTAGAAGTAATACAAATACTTTTGTAAGTGAAATCAATATTCTTATATTATTTATCATTAAGTTTTATTTTTATTTTGAAGAAATAGTTTAGTGCATGTATTGATAACAAGTATTTATTTAGGTGATTAAAGTCTTTTGAGATGTCTATATATAGATGATTGAGAGATTTTTTATATTTTTTGAAGAAAATATTTTTTTCATCGAGGGATTTCCTCCTCTTGATTGCACTATAAACACCTCTAATCAAATTTTGAGACTCCTTCAAGGTATTTCTATATTCTTTTCATTTTTTTTGAAAAAATATTACTAAAGGGAAAGCTTTTTTAAATTAATATATAACTTAGGTGTAGTGTTGTGAATTGCATACCTTTCAATTTCACACTATGTTTTATGACCACTTTGGTGTCCATCCTCTTAGCGTTTGTGTAGACTAATTTTAGCTCTTGCATCAGTCTTTTTCCCTCTCAAGGTGCTAAAAATGTTTTTTCAGCAATCACCCTTTTTTTCATTTTTGTGTTAGCCTTATGTTTCTCTTATCTCCCATCATTTTTGCATGTAAATTGTCTAGACACTAGTGCCTAGCATGGACGTCCACACATAGCACTAGCATCCCAAAATAATTTGTTGTTAAAAGACCATTTTTTAGTGTTTTCCACTTGTCTTCTTCCCAGGCTAGCAAAAATGGCTTGAAATGGTTTGTAATGGCTCATCAATATCTTCCTCTTCCCTCATCTTCTCATTTTGAATCTAATATTTGATTTTGGAAAAATTCTCAACTCTCTTGCATTCTCAAGGTCACACAACTCTCTACAACTGTGAATAGAAGAAAGAATATATGGATGAAACAAAATAAATTACGGGTGAATAAATGGACTATTGATCAATCTAAGAGAATTCATCTAAGAGACCAATCAAGAGATTAAAAATTATATGAGGGAAGATTTTAGAACAAACATATGGACAATGCAACTTGGGAGGAAAAACATTATTATATGACTCGATTCAATCCCACTTATGAGAAAGACAATAAATCCCATGTAGGGGAAAAGGTCATATGGAAAATGAAGATGTCCATTGCCTAAATAAGATGGGTTCACATCAAATTAGATGTGAGATGGATAGGTGGAAGGTAATTACAAAAGAAAGTTGAAAGGAGAGAATACGTATCTTGAAATTAATTGGTAATTCATTTTGAGTGCTTGAAATTCAGACAGAAAAATGTACCAAGGTAAACATCTAAGATTATAAAAATCTGGAATATAAAAAATTATCTCATTATGGGAAATTCGAAACGACACAAAACAATCCAATGTAGTCTCACAAATCAATATCTTTACATATTTTTTGACACATTAGTATAACACACTCCATCCACCTTAAAATACTCTTTTATTATTTATGAATTTGTAAAGTTAATTATATATTTGTTTTATTTGTGATATTAACTTACTTGCATATGGACTATAATCATATTTTTGAATACATGCACTAAGAAACACTTTCAAAATATTTATAAAATGTTTGCTCCAAAACAAGCAACAAAAAAATTACAAATAAAAAAGCAATCAATAGGTTGCTAAAAAATAAACACAATCATAGTATATGAATAGTGCAATACAACCCGCCCATAACAGACTTGATGAAATAAGAACTCCTCACCAAACCTACCAGAAACATTACTGAACAACATCATTAAATTCTAAATTTTAATATATATTGTAACTGTTTAAAAGAATTAATAATTCTCTAAGTGCATATCTACACAACCACCATATAAATTATTGATTGTCTTGTTTGATCATTTGCCAACTAGGTGTTAGGACTGAAGCCCAACGGTCTTTCTCTGTATTCCCTCCAATATATGGCTTTTCACATTCAGCTTCAGCTGAGTGTTATTTGTATTATGTTTATATATTGGAGGATATCCTCTCTGCTGCTGTATCGATTATTAAAATCTAAGTAATAATAATTTCCTCTGCTTAGTGTGGACGTAGCCAATTTATTGGTGAACCACGATAAACTGGTGTCTCTTTCTTTTGTGCAATTACTCTGTTTTCTGCATCTCTGTTATTCGTGCTTCTTTTATTTACACTAGGTACCAAGAATCAACACTTATAAAATTTCATATTAAAATTATGAAAATAATTTAAATTGGTTTTGGTGCACACGGTTTCCAACGTAGGTACATACAAACCAAAGGTGTGGGACAGGCATGTACTGGAATATCCGCGGATGCGCATTACATTAGCAAGGGCCATAGTCTTTGAGGTCGTCGCACGTCGCTGTTTCTGATATCGACGTTAATGGTTAGATCATTTCTGGGCTAGTCCAGCGCCTGTCTCGCACTTGAAACCATCGATTGCCAACTGTTCTTGTATTGGCGTTACAATAAGTTCTAGGGTTTCACAATCCATAATATTTGTATACAATTTGTAGGAGAGGCGTGAAATTGTTTCACATATGATCGTTCAAGCCATCAGCTTACCTTCTGTATTGAAAATTTGTTACTACCAATGAGTAGTTGTGGTAGTTGTCATCGTTGGTTTAGAAGGAAGCCTGGTGGTTCCCATGGCACTGAAGAAAGGCCATCGACAGATCCTCTTGTTAAAACTGCAGAAGACACATTAACAGATCCTCTCGTTGAAACAGAAAACCCATCAATAGATCCATCTGATCGATCAATAGATCTTCCTGTTGAAACTGCAGAAAGGCCGCACTTATCCACAACATCAATCGGACCTTCTTCTCCCAGAAAGTCACCAACGCTGAAAGAGGTCGTGGACAGCTTAAAAGGAGTGGACAGCGCAGGACTCGATGCTTTCATCGTTGCCATTAAACGACAGCTCGAAGGAGTGATCGCTCAAAAGGTTGGTATAATTTCAAGGAAAATCTCTAATGAGAGATCTTTGTTTTAATCTGTAACGAGGGAACGATTTACAGTTGTGGTCAATATATTGGTTTTTATGTGGGAATGATGGCTCCAGGCAATTTTACTGTCACAAATTTACCATCAATAATTTACTGTTGGAAAAATTCATTGTTATGACAAATTTATTTCATGAAAAATTCACTGCGATGAATTGTTGGTGGTGAATTTTTCATGATGTGAATTTGTTAGCAAATTTTTCCACGGTGAATTGTTGACAATGAATTGTGAATTTTTCATTAGATAAATTTATCATGACAATGAATTTTCCCGGAATGAATTGTTCGTAGTGAATATTCTCACAATGAATTGTGAATTTTTCATGAGATAAATTTATCATGACAATGAATTTTCCCCGAATTGTTCGTAGTGAATATTCCCACAATGAATTGTCGACGGTAAATTGAATGATAGTTCAATTGGATGTCAGTAGATTTTAGACGTCAAAGAGAATTAATTATGAATGGGAACCCATCTCCTATCAACCAAACACTCCAAGATCAGAAGCAGTTATAGTTCTTATGGCTTACTCCGACCCTGTTGGTTTGGGACGTTGACTGAGTCAAAAGAGGCACCAAGGTGAACATAGGAGCATGGTTATATCTAATCACAGATCCAAGATCCTAATCCGAGTTATGACTATAGGCTTGGTGCTTCTATGACAAAATATAGGAGGTTTTAATTTATATATTACTATGAGTATGAATACGATCCCAACCTACAAATGCCCGAAACCAGCCTTCTGGAAATTAAACTCAAATGTATAGAATGAAACTCATTCCTCACTACTTGATGGAAACCCATTAAGCACTAATGATAGGTCTTTATTTTTTATTCATTTATTTGATATTGTCTTGACAGGAGACACAGGATACTGCAAGCCCAAGTTCTTCCGATA
>VCHN02002036.1:0-18848 GCA_007115665.2 Sequoiadendron giganteum
AATTAAATATGTTTAAAAGAACATTAGAGTGGTCCTCTTTACCTGATAGAGCCACATCATGTTCCTGATCTTGTCTAGCCTGATCATGCTCAACAAGTTGATCACGCTCTACATGCTCTAAAGTTGAAACATGAAAGGTTACATTGATTAATACACCAAATGCAATTAAAGATGTTTAATTGTATTAATCCATACTGTGTTTTGTATAGCACATGAATACATCTAGTACCAGGATGCACACCATGGCCTTCATCTGCAGGTTGTGCTCCACCCTCACCAGGCTGCATTCCAGTGTCATGTGCAGTATTATCATTTCTTATATGTGTAAAACAAATAGGCACATTATTATGGTGGAAATTAATATTGAATAGATTGCACAAGTATTCAATTTGAAATAAGCTTTATTGAGTTTATTTACCTGCGTGTTGGATGTAGTGGAAAATTGTGTTTGCCTAGTCGAGACTCTTAGGTGTTCAGTCAGGGCTCCATAGCCTTGGTGGAAGGCAATCTTCAGGTCCTCTTCTGTGGGCACTTTGTTGAAATCACAACCCTGTATTTTTGCATGCGATCATGAATTTTGCTTCTATGGTGTGATAAAACCAAAATTGTTTGCAATTTATTATTTAGATGCAATATTTCATTTATTGATACTTACAAATCGTGCGGCTAATTTCATATAACCACTGGAGCCAAGTTTGTGCTGCTCGTATTTTTCTAGTCTTGCCTTTGTTGCCTTCGATGTGTTGGGAAGCCTATGAAAAATTTGAAATACATAAGATTATGTAAAAAGATAGAGTAATCAGTACATAATTAAATTGTTGATAGTATCACATACCTTCCTTGGCCTGGTGGTGTCTTTTCTTTTTTCTTTTCAGCCTTCTCCTTTCCATCCTACACCAAGTCCTTTCACTCCCTCTTTGGAATCATAGGGGGACGCTCGTACTTTCTGTTCTTTTATAAATGTGACCTATATTGGTCCCTCACATACTTTAGATAGGTACCAAATTTCTTAAGGACCTTGGTTCGGTTGAATGTTTTATCATTGAACAACACAACTAAACGGTTAATGAGCTCATCTTTTAAATCTTGATTTTGGGCATTCCACCGTGTACATATGGTGGGCCCGAAGAGCTCTAATGTAAGATCACATACCTTCCTTGGCCTAGCGGTGTCTTTCTTTTTTTCTTTTCAACCTTCTCCTTTCTATCCGACACCAAGTCCTTCCACTCCCTCTCCAAAATCATAGGGGGATGCTCGTACTTTTTGTTCTTCTATAAATGTGACCTATATTGGTCCCTCACATACTTTAGATAGGTACCAGCTTTCTTAAAGACCTTGGTTTGGTTGAATGTTTTATCACCGAACAACACAACTAAATGGTTAATGAGTTCATCTTTTAAATCTTGATTTTGGGCATTCCACCGTGTACGTATGGTGGGCCCAAAGAGCTCCAATGTAAGATCACTTAGATGTTTATAAAAAACATTATTTCCTGCAAAATCATCATGGGATCATTAGTCTATAAAGAGTGATCAATAAGTAAGTTTCAATTGGATTATATATAATAATAATTAAAACATTTTAAAGCACTTGGGACCTTCTCTATCTTTATGGGAAGGAAATCCTCGGTCACCACAAATGTGACTGGCAATGTTCCCGTACTAATAATATGGGAAGATCTAAGAAATGCTACTAAAACATCACCAGTACTAACGACCTTTGTATCCATAGGTACTGACACATGTAGTGACATGTGTTTGCTACCAGACGGTGCACTACTGAATGCCTGCATGGTATGTGTTGCCAACATTTCAGTCGATAATATAGGTATGGATGATGGGGTCGGATGATGTGTTGTATGCGCAGGAAGATCAAGATTGACACTTGTACTGACCCCTACTTCTCGGGCAACACTAGCAACACCTTGATCATGGCCAACAACATGATGAGGACGCAAATAATCGTATAAAAACAACACATATTTTAGTTTATGACATAAAAGAGTACAAAATATAAAACCATGAATGAACTTATGTTATAATTAAAGATCTCATGACAACTTACTTGCAAGTTCTGTGCTCTCTCAGACAATATTTTAACCCTTTCTCTTATCTCATCTGTTTGAGGCACTACGAATACCAACTGAAGGATTTCTTGATTGCATTTTTTTTTGGCCTTCCTCATCATATCCACAGGGTTTGTGGAAAATGCGATGTCATCATCGCATAATAGTGACTGCACCTCCATATGGATGCTCTCTTGTACTGCTGGTGCCTTTCCCCAATCAGCCAACTACAACAAGAATATTAAAAACATTATCAAAATTAACCCAATAAACTCATGAAAAAAACATAATAATAAAATATTTTGCTCGTATCTAATTTGTACAATTACAATAAGGTAAACCTATCAAATAGAAGCACCTGAAGATGGATCACGATCTCTGCTCTGGGCCAGAGCCTTCCTCATATGATCAATGTCCCACTGTGACAAAAATTAAATATAAAAAACATTACCGAAATGAAACCAATAGACTTACGAAAAAAAACATAATAATAAAATGGTATATTGGAGTCATTAATTGGAAGTTGGGTAAAATGGTATATAGTACATACCACCCCCATAGTAATTGTGTTTGTATCTAAGCATTTCAAATTGTAATCGATTAGCAACTCTTCCCCTGCAGTTATTGATTTTATCGCACATATGAATACACGATTTCCCTCTCGCGCCTCAAATATACAATTGGGTTGCTTATTTGTTGACCCAGGTTGTGTACTATTTATAAACCCTACAATATTCCCTGATGCTTTTGGCCTCCCGTCAATGTACCTAGCCACTCCTTTATTTTGATCCTTATCTTTTAGTTGTATATAATTTGCTGATAGTGCATACCTACGCATACTTCATGTATATCGAACCAGCTGCATCCAATCTTTGTAACAGTAACAGGGTCCAACATACTCCATCAACTCAGTAACTTTTTCATAACAGACCTTTATGCCGTCCATGCAAAATAGGCCCAAACCATGTAATGGCGTTGGTGCTATATGATATATCCTCTCGTTGACACAAAAATCAGTGTTTATTGGAGGAAGTTCCTTGGGTACCCATTGTTTCCATAGATGTTTGTACCTCAAGGGCACCTCAATGTCACCTATTCTCTCATCATCATAAGAACATGACCCCCCTTCAGCAAGAAAAAATTCCATGCGTTTACAAAATTTTCTTCTAATATTTTGACCTCTAGTTGGTCTCCCTCTTTTAGACCTACTACATGTCTCACTTTCCTCTTCTCTTCCTGAATTTCCCTCGCTTGAGGAAGACAAATCTAACAAATACCTATTTGGTGGTACCTGCACTCATAAGGATGTTGGATGAAGTTCTTTCATGGTGATGTGATACAAAGGTGACATGATGATTAATCTACCATTTCATCACTAGAATTTGACAAGTTATAAGGTAATCAAGTCTTGATAGATTACAAGTTATTGTTACTATCGTCCAAATGTGTCCATCACAAATCAAATCTACTTAACGTTTTAACTCCCAAACTTTATAACAAGTGTTAAATGTGACTATGGTCCACTAGTTACACAACCAAGGTGTCAAATGTATTCTCTAATTGTAATCAAATGACTTTTGCTCTTCATTCAAGTAAATAAAGTTGAAGGGAAACACCACCAAGTGGTTTATTGGACACCTACATGACTAAAAATAGCATCAAATTTACATTTAATTTCCATATGTCTAAGTGGTGAACGGGGAGGGAGTGTGTACTAGGCTTGGTAAATTCATCATAAGTTTATCAATGTTCTAATTCTCTATGACAAGGTTTCAACATCTTCAAATAGTGAAAGTTAGTGCTCATAGTCATTTGAAACAACAACATTTTGATTATGTATGATGGTAGGATTTGATAACTTAAAAGAATTGGCTACCCAACAAACTTAAAGTTAAAAAAAACTTTTTCAGTTTAAGGGGTTAGCACTTTCTTTCATCTTTACATATTGGTTTGATGCTTCAAATGATGCATTTTTTATCCCACTTCTATCATATTTTATTCCCATCCCATTTCAATTGTTGGAGGAGTTGATACCAAAATTTCATATTAGATACCACGTTCTTGAAGCAATTTTATGTGTTTTTACAAATTTTCTGAAGTTCTTTTGTGTTGTATGGATCCATACAAGCTTGAAATGCTCTGATATCATTGGTGTAGATAAATATATATGTTCCCTTTCATTTGCATTTGTTTTGAAGTTCTCAATCACTGTTTTGTGGGATTAAACAATCAAATATAGGGACTGCCCTATTGTCCCTGTGTAAGGGTTTGAGGGCTAAATAGAAATGACATCCACCAATCCACCCACAATCTTGGAACTGTAACTCGGTGGATTGGTGTGCATCATGGTGGATTTGATGGAGTTTCAAATCTTGTTCTTTGAATTCCATTTGTGTTTTTCCCTTGTCGTGGCTTGTTACATTGTTTGGGAGGAACCTAAGGCTGGGTACGTTTTACCTTGGCTTTCATAAAAATCGTAATGTTCCATGTAAAAGCTTGGGTGAGATATATTCGTCCATTACCTTTTTGGAGTGGGTATTAAAATGACTTATGTCTCATTGTTTCGTCTAGGCCGGGCCCCTTTTTATAAATTGAGTTAAATATTTTGCCTAACTTTATTACTTCCTAAGTTTAGGTTGGCCCATGCCCTATGTTACTGATATTAGCCCAAACCTAAGGGGAGGGTTAATAATCAAAAGAGCTTCTAAAAATTCAACTACATAAGCTACAAACTTGACTATAAATGTGGCCAAATTGGCCCAAAAGACAGCTGAAAGAGAAGAAGCTAAGAAGAAAAGTTTGATGGAGAAGTAGAAACGTTCATTGCATTTAGGGATCTATTAAAGAAATAAACTTGGCATTGAATTGATGCCCTAGGGCTGACAGGGGCAATTTTCTTGTGAATTTGTGGTTGTTAAGTCAGGGTTTATCAATTTGATGGATATCTTGGTAGAGTCATGGTGACACTATTTGATGGTCCAATCTCTACTTCGAAACAAAAATATCTCTAACAATTCTAAGGGCTATAATGGGATGGCATTAAAGGAACCTTTGAATTAAGGTCTTCATTTGAAGGTCCTTCATGCCAAGGTTCCTTTTATAAAGCATTTTGGACATGAAATATTTTAAATAAAAAATAACTTCATTTGAAAGTCTTGACATGACATCATTTTTGAATGAAGGTTCTTCATTCAAAGGTCATGATGACATCACCTTCAAATGAAGGTTCTTCATTCAACTGGTATTTTGTAATTTTGAATGTGTGATAATAATTTAGGGTTAAAAATAAATCCATTTGAGCCTTTTATAAATGAAAGGACATTTGATGCAATCATATGCCTTGTCAAACTTTTAACTTAATAGTAAGGGCATCATGAGTAGTTTGTTGGGCCCATTCAACAATCTCCGATGTAAGGATTGAATTGTCTAGAATGTATCTACTATCAAGAAAGCCAATTTGTTTACCTCTATGACTATATCTCAAGCAATAGGTTTAATTGTGATGGCAATGATATTGACAAGGATTTTGTAATCTAGGTGTTGAGAAGCATAATTGGTCACCATCCTAGGAAAGATTCTTCATTCTCACTTTTAGGTGTTAAAATTTAACAATACATAGATTGATGAAAGAGCCCAAAGAGCCTTTCCCCATGTTATCCAAGTACACATAGCAGCGGTCTTCTCTTATATGGTTGGACATGATTTCAAGAACTTAGCTAGGAATTATTCATTTAACCTAAGGTTTTCTCATAATGCCATCATTGGAAAAGTATGATCAAATTCTGCTATTATGAAGAATTGGTCTATGTGCCTCTAGTAATCACTATAAAAATGTGAAAGACTAAGCTATTTTATTTTTTGTCTTATCTTATACCATTTTATGAGAATGGGGGGGCCAATGTACGAGAAGATATTTGGAAACTAGGCATGAAAATTGTAGGTTAAAGAGAATGGGGGTGCCAAACTTACAGTACTCATTGTCCCTTGGTCATCGATTTTCCTTGAGGGCTCTCAACCTAGTCCTCGGCGCTGGTATTGACCTTGTTTTAGCTCCAAACTCTTCGTTGGCACTGGTATTGACCTTGTTTTCACTCCTCCAAACTCTTCCTCGACGCTGGTATTGACCTTTCACTTGTCCAATTTGACGAGCTACAACCTACTTTAGTTAGGTTTTAGAGTATGTTAATTAAATTTTAAAAATTTATGGTGCCATTTAGAGTAGTGAATATAAAGCAAGCAAAGCCTATTATGGCACCATTTAGAGTAGTGAATATAAAGTAAGCCAAGCCTATTATAGTCATGAGGGAAATAATAAAACTCCTAGGATACTTTGTGAAACCATTTTCCTTGGTTAAAGGGAGGCCATAGAATATACCTTTGGATTTTTCAATCTTCAAATATGAGGATTTGCAAGGTTCTTATCAACATGAGTAATGGAAATGTGTGCAACAAGAATTTTTGAACACACATGGAATCTCCTTGCCAAAGAAAGAGGCTTCATAATTTAATATGATAATTTTTCTCAGCTCTAGAAATGATATGTTTCCTTAAAGAGGAAGGAGAAACCTAAAAGGTAAAAGAGATGCTTAGGAATCTCAACACTTCCTTATGATCAACCCCCTTCTATCCATAGGAATTGAACCAATTAGGCTTGGCTAAGAAGGATTTCTTATATCATTGAGTTTTAAGCCACTATATATTTGACCTTAAAGCTTTCCAGAAAATATCTAGGCATTGAATATCCTAAATAATGTCACGTTTGTCCTCCAAGAGAGTGATAAAGGAGTCATTAGAAAAATGACCATTGAATAGTTGGGCTATAGAGTTACGAAAAGTAGCGCCTTTAATAAGGTTCCATGAAATACTATCAGCCAAAAGATATCCAAAGGATTCCATATAGAACACACATAAAGTAGGAGCTAAGGGGAAAATATGAAAAATTGAATGAAAACACCCAAAATCCTCAAATTTATATCCATTCATGGTAATACAAGTATAACCATCATAACCTTTTTTTGAAAAAAGTAAAACAAATTGAGGAGCAAATCCCAGATGACATAACTAGTCCAATTCAACACCAGAGGTAGCAAGAGATTAATGAAATTACCACAAGTTTTAAGTAGAAGTAAACTGCCATTTTCAAGGTTTAATGATAGTATGAAATTGTGACTAGCTAAATGGAAAGAAAATTAGAAAATTGTAACCAACATTTAAGTGGAAATAATTACAAAATTGTAACCACACTTTTTGCATGGTTGAACCAATTTAAAAATTCAGCCAAAGGTGATAGTAAGAAAATTAAAATGCACCTTTATGAAATATTTAGTCTAAGAACCAAATTTGGATGGCAAAGTTAGTAAGAAGTAGTGTCAAAAGTGGAAAATTAATCATGAAATCATGGCTAATAGAGCATACAAAATATATTGGAAAAGTCAAGAGAACTTATATCTGCACACAAACACACTAAAAATAATAATTATATCATATAGTTCATTTGGAAATATATTACAATATGGCTTTTACAAAGCCTTTCAAATATACCTTCCCATTTGAACTACTATCTTATAAGAATATAACTAATTATTTAATAACAAAAATAAACAAGTTAGTAAGGTGAATTTATTAATGTTAATCTTAATATTCCAACACCCTCCCTTAAGTTTTACATTCCACACAACAAAACATGTTGATTGAAACAAACAAATATATATAGGCTAAGCTAACATCATTTGATTTTTCTTTAAGTTCTCCCTCAAGAACATCATTGGCTCGAGTTATACAAGTCCACACTATGTGATCCTTTTTCTTACAATAATAACATTCATTTTTATTTTTTAATTATTATTACCTCATGAGTATAATACATTCTCATGTTGAGAATCAACTTTTAAATCTTTTCCATTGTTCTTTTTTTTTCTCCTAATAGGGCCAAAATCACATCTTCTTGTGTTTGAGAAGTTATTGGACTAAGCATAGAAATAACATTGTTGTATTTTCAAACTATTTAACAAAATATCCTTAGCATCTTCATCATCTAATAGAGCCTTGAATTCTACAAGTTGTTTAATGAGAGATCTCAAATTTCTTATGTGATTAGGCATAGTGATTATATCTCTCATTTTGAATCTAAATAGTTGAAATTAACTATTTTTGCTCCAAATATTTTATTGAAATTATTCCAAATTTCCTATGATGATTTATCTAAATCTATATAATAAAATTTAATGTCAGAAAGGGAAAGACCAATAATATATTTGACTTTATCATTTTTTTTATGTCATTCCATATAAAGAGTGAAACTCTTTAATTCAAAATATCGACAATACTTTAAATAAATTCAATTATATTCAAAAGAAAGTCGAAACTTCATTCCTTAGACTACATAAAATCCAAACGATTTCAAAACAACGACTTAAAGTTGATAAATAGATTCATAATATTCCCAGCTAAAATTGGTTTTAACTCCAAGTTCCATTTTACGATTGCATTCAAAATTGATTGTGAAGTAATTGTTTCCAAATTGTAAATTGTTGTTTTTGTTTTTAAAATCCATTTTGAATGTATTTTGTTTTCTAATTTGTTTTCCAATAATTTAGAATACAAGCATTATTATATTTTCAACTGAAATAATAGATTTAAATAAAGAAATAATAAATTGAATAAAATCAATTTTCTCACAATAATATTTAAATTGCCATTTAAAACAAACATATTCTTTTTCACAATTTTGTTCAACAAATGCATAGCCATTAGAATAATTAAAGATTAAACCATTTAACCATGCAAATTACGTTCCAATTATTTAAGTGGTGTGTGAGATTCCATCATCCTCATAAACGTCTAATGGCTAAAACGACTCTACCTGAACAATGTTCTCACCTACATTCTCGTTCACCTGTTCCTGCATTGACTTGCACTCAATTTCTCATTAGCAATGGCAATCCCCGAATTTCATAATAATAAATTCAAAATAATTTCATTTGTATTTCAATTTAAATCTATATAATCATCTAACATAAACATTGAAAATGTCATGATTAGTAATTGAAATAAAATAATTGATCAAATCAGTATGTGACATCCTTCCTCTCTTGGAAGAGACATCGTCTCGATGTCTTATTAATCATTTAATAAGCATAGCATCTCAATCAATAGAACATACTATCCCAATCAATAACACATAGTATCTCAATAGGTAAAACATAGTATCTCGATCATAATGAAATAGTAACTAACAACATAGTTCTCAAACATAAGCATAAACCAATCATAGTAGCATACACGCTATCAAATTTTAGAACTTGTGAATCATAAACTAGAGTATCAAGTATCTCATGCATTAAGCAAATACTAATCTATGAATTCAAATGAGAAAAATGATGGTCAATCGTCATAGAATCCTCCCATATAGCACTATCCTCACTATACTGGTCCCACTGGACCTTTTACTGAGTACTATCCCAGTTAATGCTAGTCTATAAGCAACTGGATTCATGACTTCTAGTACATCAAAGGGTCCCACAAATCTTGTAGCCAACTTTGATGATTTCCAAAAGTACGTAAGATTTACAAAACATCCATTCTATACAGTAATCTTATCTTTTCTAGACCTTGCTTCAAGTGTCCTTACTATCACATAGGGAAACCTCTTATGCTTCACACATACTTGCTCTCCCAAAGAGCTATGTTCTATAAATACATCCAATATATAATAAAAACTATACTTAGTGATCGAAATTCATTGGTCCATGAATTTATCCTTAGTATAACCCAAATGGAAGAGGAATGTCAATGTATTGTACACTACATAGTGGGTCCAATCCTTTCCTTTGAATTTAAACTTTTAGACAACTCATAACCCAAGTCCATCTGCCACTTACACATTCATTATCCATACCATAAAGTACTTTCCCTTAATTACTTGTCCATCTCGAGCATAACCTTGCTCCTAGACACTTATAAATTTTGATACTCCTCCACACTTAAACTTTGTTATCAATTAAGTTTCATCGATCACTTAGTTCTATTATTCCTTTTTGACATTTATCAAGTCTATGATTATATCCAAGCCTTTTTTTAGTTTTTAATAGAACTTCCATTCTCTCCATATAATTGTCCAAATGTCAATTTTAGAAGTTTACAATTCATTCAAGATTTAGTCCACCATTTTACTTATTTGACTAAAATAATACATATAGCACATCTATTCAATTGAATGTCTCATGGTATGATTTTGGTTTATACAACCCTATCAACATTTGCTAAACTGAAATAACCTTTCAGGTTTACTAAGCAACTACTTGTCCACAATATATTATTTAGGATCAAAATCCTATAAGTCGAGTTTCCAAAAACTGTTGGTTCTTTTGATGAGTCTATCCACCAGAACATTATGTTATTCTACTAACATCGAACAAATCAATTTGTCTTGTGTTCTACCAATTTCCTTCTAGAATCTCAAGAGAGTTACATGTCCTACCAATGATGACTTTGGTCTTCATTTCCTGGCATACTAGATATTACCTTGCTATATTCCGTGCAACTTCTTACTCTATCTTTTTTTTTGATAGTGGATCCTCAACAGACAATTCCCTTTGTCATTCTGATGTCCTAACTCTGACATTATTTTCCTCGTTCCATTATCGAATCTTCCAAATTTTGGACACATAGGTTCTTTTATATCCAACAATAGTCTATCCTTTGACTAAGTGATAACCTATTCTGATCTTATGCCATTATTAATCTTCCTATAAATGGTTATAGGTTTTGTGGAGATAATTCCCATTTATCTCAAGACATCCATACCATGGATTTTCTTTTGTCCTTAGATTATTTTCAAAGATGCAATTCATCTTTTAACTCAATCTAATTTCCTTGATTTAATCTGGCACTAATTTTTGAGTATTAATCCTCGTTCAATCACGTTTATCTCTAGCTAATAAAAAATTTAATTGCATATCTAATCTTCAAGCATTAACATTTAACTCCATGATTTCTTAATTATATAGGAGAGTCTTAACTTCAATATATCCCTTTTGAGCACAAGTAACAATTCTGATGTTCTTCTTCGTAAGATTTTCAGCATTTCTTGCTAAGTAAAAATTCTATGATGTTCTATCATGACAATAGATGCTTCCTTTTGAAAGTGTTTCTCTTCTAATAAAAGAGCTACTTAAAGTAAAGTCTTGTCAATAATACGACTTCCTTTAACTTACTAGTAATCCCTCCTATGCTTATATCCTTATAGAGTTTCATTAACTCCAATGATATTCAATCACATGGGAAAATCTTAAACCCAATATTCCCTTCCAATTCTTAGGATGGAATCCTTAATTATTGACTAGTTTGATTGTTTATAGATTTCCCCACTCTATATGGCAATAGTCAAGATCCAAAGTACAACTCATTCAAGTTTAATTTCTACTTATAGGTGTTAAAGAGTAATCCAGTACATAATCCAACTTAATAGGTTTTAGTCTCATCATAAGATCTCTCTCTTCATTGAATGCACTTCTTGTCCCAATTAGGTTATCTTTAACCTGAGGTTTCATTCAAGAGTAAAGTAGCGATTAGGTGATTTAATCATTCTCATTAAGATATTTTGGTGTGGTTCACATAGCGTCACATCTTACTTTATTTTTCACTCCATCTCAATGGCTTAAATAGCCAACCTTTTCCTGCATTCACTTGCACTCAATTTCTCATCAGCAATGACAATCCCCAAATTTCATAATAATAAATTCAAAATCATTTCATTTGCATTTGCATTTCAATTTCAATCTATATAATCATCTAACATAAACATTGAAATTCTCATGATTAATAATCGAAATAAAATAATTCAATACGTGACATTCCAATAACTTATTTGAATTTGTAGGTGGTGTTTTGTTCCCATGCATGATTCTCTATTATTCATTTATTGCATTTGCATTTTTGTTTTCCAAGTATGAAATTTAAAACATTTTTTTTTGTTTAAAAGAATCTTTATCTTAAAAATATGAACTAAAAATATTTGAAAAGTTTAATGTCACCCTTATCACTCTAAAAAGTACAATTTAAACATCCCTTTCAAACCTTGTAACCAGTTTTGAACCACTCTCCAATTCATTTTTCCACATCACAAACATTGACACCATTTTACTGTTCTAAACAACTTATTGAATCCTCTTATGCATCAAACTTATTTAATTGTTTCAAAAAAGACAATTTTTTTTTTGAAAATATGACTTTTCAAACTTCACACTTCCTTCTTATTATTACCAAATGCCATTATTTTAAATGAAAAACACATGAATGTTATAAATGCATTATTTCTATAAGGAAACAAACCATATATCTCTTTTTAATGACCAACTTAAAGCAGATTGCAAATAGAAACTTGGCCATTGTATAAAACATTGAAAAAATGATAACAAAGAATAAAAAAAACTACTACAAAGACCTAGGATAGGCTAGAGGCCCACAATAGAACATTCATCACAAACCAACTAGCCTTTACAGTGATTTTGCACTTGTTGATTCCCTTAATAAAACCTTATCTTGAGTATAATCCATCATAGTCACATATGATCACATCATTCTTGACCATTTGATATCATGAAAAACCTCCAAAATCTAGTATTCAAATAACCCATATCATCGGCAAGACAAGTTCCATCGGGGTGAAATGAAAAGGTCATACCGAGCATATAGGTCTCACCGATGAAGTTCCATCGGCAAGAAACTTGTCTTGTCTCACCGATCAAAGCACAAGGAGTTGTATCGGCCAGACCAACGCTAATAGAGTAAGATCCTTGAGTTAGCCTAAATGCATTTGTCTCATCCAGCTTGATGTGAATTTAAATTCTAACCGTTGATCCTTTCCTTTCATCAAATCATCGAATGAATGCCTTCAAAAGGTTGATGTAATCTCCATCTCAGCACCAAGGGCCCACCACATTATGCATCGCCAAGGAAAGAAATGTGGCGCTCGCTCATGATATCACAATCAATAAACACCTTGCATCTTTGTATCATGCAATGGCGGGCAACCGTTGATCTCCACCATCAACAATCATGTTCATTCATAGCAGTCACTAGCACTGAACATAACCATCAAGAAACTTTTCATCAAGATTATAACATCATCGTCGATTTTGAGCACATCCATCTCTCAACCACTTTAGTAACCTGTCATATAATGTATTAACACTCGACATAAATATTAAAGCACTTTGATTATTCCTTCGGCACTGCTAGCTGAGACACGTGGCGCTCGCCCGTGATATTACAATCAATAAACACCTTGCATCTTTGTATCACGCAATGGCGGGTAACCATTGATCTCCACCATTGACACTCATGTTCATTCATAGCAATCACCAACACTGAACATAACCATCAAGCAACTTTTCATCAAGATTATAACATCACCGTCAATTTTGAGCACGTGCATATTGCAGCCGCTTTAGTAACTTGTCATATAATGTATTAAAACTCGACATAAATATTAAAGCACTTTGATTATTCTTTTGACGCCGCCGACTAAGACACGTGGCACTCGCCCATGATATCGCAATCGGCCAAAACTTAGTGGTGAGGTCATCACGGGATTGCGAGGAACGGTTAGGATCAACTGATGGATGATCAACGGTCATTAAGGACCGTTCCCTACAAAAAATAAAACAATTATTAAAGGGACAATAATTAAAAGTTCAATAAGACAAAATATTAGTAAATTAAATTTATTTTAATAATTATTTGTAATTATTAAAACTTAAAAAAAATTAAAACTTAAATCTAGATTAAAAATTAAAATATAATAAACTAAATGTAAAGTCAAAATATATCAAAATCTAAATATTATTAAAAATAATTATTTTTTAATAAATAATTAAATAAAAAGGTAAAAAATAAACTTACTATATTAACAAGAAAAGACAAACTTGGGGTCTAATCGGATTTGATAGGACTAAACAATAGAGGGCAAGATGCAAATAAATTGAACAAGTTTCAAGGCAAAGGCAAGATTGAGTGGATCTCAAAATACTTTGCATAAATTACGCCTAGTACCTCTAGCAGAGCGCTTGCAAGTTTACATGCTCCAACCACCATGATCATAGAAAATTAATCATGAAGACTGCTAGCCACCGTAGTTAAAAAAGGCCAGCCTAGGTCATTTAAAACACAGTGTCTTTGCAGGAATAGTGTGTGCATGCAGAAGCTTAGGATTTTTACTTGGTGATAGAAGTAGGCGATAAAGGGATGGAGACTCCTTTGGCCTTGGACACTGACGAGCAAATGCAAGTATTCCGAGGAGAAGTGACAAACCAAAGGTTGAATGGGCTACTGGCCTCATCCCACCTGCTGATACTCTGGGCAACCAAGAAGGTTGTAGGATCGAAGTTCCTGAAAGCATATCACAGGTTTTGGTCCAATGCAAAAATACCAGCAATGTTTTTGGTGGTGCTCCTCCACATGGGTGTGCTGAAGGAAATCACACAAAAACTAACCCAGATGGTCTTCATTCACGCATGGCTAGGAGACATTGATGCAACCTTAGATAATGTGGACGAAAATAATCTCATCCCAATGCCCTAGAACTACTACGTGTTGAGCATACGAGGAAAGGAGGTCATGAAATTCCCTCTAGTTAGGATGATTGACCCAGAAGGGTTTGAAAAAAGATGGGATGAAAGGGACCAGAGCATCACCTTCCTGCTCAGAGCAGCCAAGCTAACCACCAACAAACCTCATGGCTGGGTAATGCGATATGTGCAAGAGGAAGGGTTGGCAGAGGAGTTAGCATCAGGAGATGACGTTGACTGGGACTTAGGCTTTGGGGAAGAATGGATACCACTCGATTCCAGGGACCCAGAGGAGAAAGCGAAGGGGCCAGCTCATCAGAACTGCAGAGCAGACTGCTTGGTGATTGCAGATTACATTGCATACAAGAAGCGGGTGGAATCAAAAGTCTCTGAGGATGAAGACTCCGAGGGAGGAATGGAAACCTGACTCAGCCCACCGTGCCATGGTCTTTTCTAAGCTCATGCATAATATTAATGAATTGTAAGGTAGTGTAGATGTTTTAGTCAGTCTCGCCTCTGAATTGTAGTGCTTGTGCATTTTCCCAAGCTTTTTGTATATATTTAGTTAAATCTCTATAAAACTTGAATCATAGTGCATGTATTTAATTAGTTGAATTGTAGTGCATGTATTTAGTTAAATCTCTGAATCAAACTCCATATGAATAGAGTTTAATTTGTCAAAAATGTTTTCATTTGAATTGCATGTGAATTCACTAAGAGCATTTTAATCAATTTGCACATCTCTATAAAAATTATCATGTTCTATCTTATATTTCAATGCCTTGTACACCCTCTCTCTATTGACTGTAAAATTGTAATTTGTTCCGTGTTGGTCCTTCCTTCGAACAATAATAATTGGTAAATCTTTTATTCGATGTGGTAAAATTTTAGCTATTTCTCTTACTTCTTGTGGAAAACTTATGGTATGTCCTTTATATTTGTACTGACCTCCAGTTGCATGTGTGACTTGAAGTATTGGATTTACATGCCCTATCAACATTTCCTCAATTTGTGTTAAGTTTGCAAGTTCTAATGGTTGTGGGACCAGGATTCATATTATTTAATGTCAAAAATTGATGTTCATGTTTCTCTTGTCGACATCTATTGCAAATTGGGCCTTCAGGAACTCATACAACCTTCATTGTAGGGCAACTTTCTTGACAAATTTAACACATGCTTGGTGCTGCAAGTTTATCCAAACGATGTCGAAATATAATTTGTAAATCTTTCAAATCAATTTGCACATTTCTATTGTTATTGCATGTACCTAGATCTCTTTCATTTTGTCTTCTTTGCAGTCATCTTCATCTTCTCAATTGAGAGGTTAACTCCTATTGTGGACTATTATTTTCTTCATGATTTTTAGTTTCAACATTTATTGCATCTTGAACTCTATTATCTGGTGTTTGTAACACACAATCTATTGTAATTGAATTCATTCCTTCAAATTTACCCTCTATATTCTCATGAGATTCATAATTCCTTTCAACTTATTCATGTTTGCATACTTGTATTTGTTGTTTTTCTATCTCATTAAATTGGTCTAAATGCTCATTTGTTTGTAATCTTCTTAATATGTATTGATCATCTTTAGATTCTCGTACACGATGTATTCTTCTTTTTGTAAATTATTCATTTATTCACATCTTTGTCTCATGTAATTTTGAGCATATTCTCTTCGTTGTTCTTCATTTTCAAAATTTAATATTGGGCGAGGCATCCTAAATAATTATTTAAAAGTAAAATTAAAAATTAAAAAATACTATAAATATGAGAAATTTTACTGTACACTAATTTCATAAAAAAAGATATCAAAAAATTAATACATATTTATTGATAAATCTTATTTATTTATAATTAATAATTAATAATTTAATCTTCTTAATAAAAAAAATATGTCTTCTAAAAACAATTGAAAAGTAAAATATATGCAAACTCTTTTGTAACAAATCAACTAGCATGCCTATATTTTAGAAATATATGTAAAGTACACCGAGATATATCCTTCTCAAGGCATCTATTTTTAATAAATTGAACCTTAACTCAAATTAAAGCTTAACCCTAACCATAAAGCTACATGAACCCTAATCATAACCCTATTTAAAGTCGGTTTGAATTACTAGCTCATAGATAAGGACAAATTCCCTAGAAGAGTGTCTTTCAAGTTTGAAAAAGTGTAGTTGGAAAATCCAAACTTTGAAATGCTTGTCACTGACTCCTAGCTCACCCAAACAGTTGATCATTGCACTAAGATGTGCATGCTCAACATACAGTTAAAATTCATAAAACTTAGACTAAAAGAGTGGAATATCCAAATCTTTAGAAACCTTTCAGAGAAAGAATCTCCTTGAAAGTATAATGGCTAAGATCCAAAAAGACCTCTCAAATGATTTTTCTTACATCCTAATAGAAGAAGAGAGGAATCTCATAGTTCAATTGGATAGTGTCTACAATTTTGAATAAATCTATTGGAGATAAAAATCAAGGATTAAATGACTTAAATAAGGTGTAAAACCAAGCTTTTTCATTTAACATGCAAAATGAGAAGGCAAAGAATAATAATATGAAGATTCAAGATGCTTATGGATAAAATTTTGATGATCCTGACACCATAAGTTTAACCCATAATTGAACCCTAACCCTAATCTTAATAATAACCATAAGTTTTTTGGTAGATTTAATAGCAACCATAATTGATCCTTATACCTAACCCTAATTTAGCCCTAATCATAATCTTAATTGTACCCTAACCCTAATCTGAATTCAATTTTGGCCCCAATTGAAATACCAACCCTAACTTTAACCATAATTGTAACCCTAATCGTAACCTTACCCATAACCTTAATTTTAACCATATTTTTTAACCTTAATTCTAACCATACTTTTCTTATGACTCTGACATAACCCTAACCTTGATTGTAAACATAACTCTATCCCTAACACTAACTATGGTTATAACTATAATTGTAACTCTACTTTTTACCCTATTTCTAATCCCAACCTTAACCTTCACCATAACCCTAACCCTAACCATAATTTTAATATTTTTTTAATTATAATACTAATAAGTAGGTTTAAAATTATAATATTAATAATAATTATTATTAAATTAAGGTTCTAATTAATTATTTCAATTATATTTCTAAAATTGATAATTATAATAGTAACTTTGATATATAATATGAAATTAAAATATTTCAAAATAATTATTTAATAGGATTAAAGTTATATTATATTTTGATTAGATCTCTTTTTATTTAAATTTGGGTTCATTTTTTTTCTTCCTTAATTTTTAATTACACTTTTTTCTTTATTACAACTTTTCTTATCTATGTGTATAATTCTCACTCTACTTCTTACCTTAATTCAAATCTCAATCTTAACATTCACCCAAACCCTAAACCTAATCTTAATTCTAGTGATTTTTTAATTATAATAAAAGAATAATATCATAATATTATAAAATATTATAAAATAAAGTTATAACCCTAAAATTAATTATTTTAATTATATCTCTAAAATTATTAATTATAACCCTAACCTTAATAAATATTCAAGAAAATCAAAAATAAAAAAATAATTATTTAACAAGATTAAATTTCAATATTAGTTAAATTTGTGTTGTAATTATTTGTATTCATTGCCACATCTAATTATGTATGGTAGCACATGAGATTTTTAAAAAATAAAATCATTTCAAAATTTTGAATCTTATTCATATAACTAATATTAAATTTAATATTATAGCATGTTAAATCTAATATTGAAGAATAACATAATAGTAATTTTTATTTGAAAAATCTATATATTCAAAATATGGTTTATTTCATTGCTTTTTAAGTTGAAAAGTTGTATTAGATTATAATTTGTTATTTGCTTAACAACAAAAAAAAATATGAAAATTAAAAAATTAAAAAATATTTGTAGAGGATATAAGAAAGAAAAAGGTACATTGCTCATTCCTTATGATTTTGCAAAGTAAAATGAGAATTTGGAAATTTTTGATCTAATATTTTTTTAATTATTATAATTTTCCTATTTTTAATGCATATGAGTGGGATGAGTGCTAAAATTTGATTGTTGAAACTTTATTATTTTCCAAAAACTTTACTTAAAAATCACCTTAATCTAATTAAATCAAATCCTAGAATCCATATATATTATAAAATTATATATTTGATATTTATATATATTTATTATTTGATAATATATTT
>VCHN02000403.1:0-40029 GCA_007115665.2 Sequoiadendron giganteum
TATCAAACAAGGTATTAAGAATTTGGAAAATGGTAAAGCTTCAAACATTGATGGGTTGCAAGCTGAATTTTTAAAATGGGGAGTGGAAATCCTTGATCCCCACATCAAAAGAATGTTCAATGATGTTACCCATGTTGGCTTCCCGACAAAGTGGACAACTAGTGTTGTCATCCCTCTCTATAAAAGTGGTGAAATCAATAACCCATCTAACTACTGCACTATTATGGTCAACCCTATTCTTGGCAAGATTTTTGGGAGCTTGATAGAATGTAGAAATAGCAGGTGGGTTGAAAAAGAGGGAAAAAGAGCGAAAGGGCAGGCTGTCTTTAGGCCTAAGTACTCTACCATTAACCATTGTGTCACTCTTAGACACTTAATTGAAAAAAAATGGGACACTCAAGGCGGGGAAGCTTTTTGATGCTTTGTTGACTCTAAAAAAGACTTTGATACGGTGCCTAGAGACAAATTGTGGAATAGAATGGCTGAATTAAGTATACCAGATGAGTATAGAGTCACGGTGCATAGACTATATGAATAGGTCTAGGCAAAAATCAGAACAAGTGAGGGAATGTCTGAATGTTTTGGCAGTGACATAGGGGTCAAATAAGGTTGTCCTCTATCATCTACTCTCTTTGGGTTATACATCGACAAACTAGAAGATTGGGTAAGCAAAACTGATGGAGGAGGTGTCCATTTGGCTGGGTATGTGGTGAAGCTGCTTTTGTATGCTGATGATCTTATCCTAATCTCTAAAATTGCTCATGGTTTGAAAGAAATTTTGAAGGCCTTGGATCTCTTCTATCAAGATGTTGGGATGCAAGTGAACACTTCCAAGACCAAAGTTATGATTTTTTCCCTAATGAAGAAAATGAATCAAGATATCTTTCTTTTTGAAGGTAATCCTTTGGAAATAGTGAAAGAATACAAGTACCTTGGGATTGATTTTCACTGTAAGCTCAATTGGGAGACCAGTAGAGCTAAAAGGATACAAGGGGTTTGGAAGGATTCTTTCTTACTTCAAAACAAATGTTGGAAGGCTGAGCTTTGGGATTGGAAAACCAAAAAAATCCTCTTTGGTTTGCTAGTCACACCAGTGGTTCTTTATGGCTGTGAGGTGTGGGGAAGTAGCATGTCAAATCATACATGGAGACAACTTGAAAGAATCCAAAAGCATCTAATCACGTGCAACCTCAAAGTAAAAACTACAGTCCCTTGTGATATTCTCTTGGTTGAATTGGGAACCTTGCCTTTGGAAGCATCGGCTATTACCCTGTTGCTAAACTACCTAAAGAAGGTTGAAAACATGGATAATCACCGTTGGCCCAAAATAGTTGTGGAGGAGGCTTTAGACCGTAGGAAGAAAACATGGATGAAGCAAAATAAAAAATGGCTAAGAAAATGGAGCATCAATTTGCATGAGTGCCCCAACACCAATGTGGAAATAAAAAAAGGATGTCGCAGAAAAATTCAAGACTGCCATGTGGACAAAGCCGATTGGGCGAAAGAAAACTCACTATGTCAAAGAGTTCAACCCAACTTGGGATCACAATGAGAAAAATTATTTGGGAGCTTCTATTAAAGGTAAATCAAGGATGTTAATAGCTCAATTGAGGACCAGATCACATCATCTTAGATGTGAAACTGGAAGGTGGACAATGCTTAAGGAAGTATGGGAGGATAGCATTTGCATATTTTGTAGAAAAGGGGCGGTGGAGACTGAATGACACTTTATCATGGAATGCATGGATTATGAGGATATGTGTACTCAGTATGAGGGAAACTTAAAGGCCAACAACTTGCATGAGCTATTTGAGGAAGAAAGGATCAGCAAGATGGCTAGTTTTCTGGTCAAAATCCATAAGAGAAGATCCAACATTGAAAAGAATATGGAAATCTCTTAGCTTTTTTGCCCTTGGTCCCTTAGACTGTTTGGTCTCATGGATGTCATTAAAATCTCATTCATTCATTCATTCACTAGAATGTGCTTTGAAGGAATGAAGCACTGAAATCAAATAGTGACAAGTGTTGGATTCTTAGTAGTTTCCTCTCAACACATTTTTCCTTTGCGTTGAGGAACCACAATTGTGATGCATAGGGAGCATGTGCTACAATAACATTTGGACACCTATCCCCATTATGATATAGCAATTCCTAGCACATTTTATCTATGCATTATGTGAATAAAAAATTCTTTCAAAGGGGAGCGCATTGTAATCTAATCCAGACATGTGTTATAATTTTGTGAGCTCCACTTAGTGCAATTTTGTAATGCGCTCAATTTCATAAAATTTGCTCTAAAGGAACACAATGCTACAATCAAGGGCCACCACTTGTCTTCACATTTTTCACTTTGTCCTAACATATTTTTACTATGCTCTCACTTCATGAGAATATGCTTCGAAGAGGCATTGCACTGCAATACTATAACAACACATGTCCCACTTTTATGAGCACTACCCGACGTAGTGTTGCTATTCGCTAGAAGAAAATAAATGCAATATTGCAAAGATATTATGCACTGTATCATGGGTTGAACATGTGTCCCAATAGAAAAGGGGCTCATAGAACTTAAGGAAAATATTTGAGCATGTGCAAAATAGTTGTTTTAAAGATGTGTGCTTAGGAAAGGAGGGGGCTAGAAACCATACCTGAGGATTTACATAAAGTATTTTAAAACTTAAATATTTGCAATAAAGTATTAATAAGAGATAGGTCCAATTGTTAACTTTAGGCAAGGGGGATTAGTTAAAACATGGGGTAAAAACTCATAAATTGTCACTCAAAAACCAAGCAACTGGCTACAAGAAGTCAACACAAAAAAATAACAAGAGTAACTATTGTGTTTATTAGAGCTAGGATTATTTTAGGGTTTTAAAAAAATAGAAGACCATTTTAGTATTTATAAAAAACCCTAGCAAGAATATACTCATTCTAAAGCTCGAGACAAGGGAAAAAGCTAGAGCCAAGAAATTTTGCAGAAAGTGCTACCACTCTATTAACTTATGTTAGATGTAGAGTATCATTTTAATGTATATATGTAAATTGTAAGATTATATTACCATGATTAGTTGACTAAATGTGATCGTATGATTATATTTTTTTAACAATTCTACTAAGGCATGTGTTGGAAGATTATGACGTGCAACAGAAACATGTACATAAGGGAAGATGAACTGGGTCTTGGTGTCAAATTATCCAAAAAATAATCCAAGTTTAGAAAAAATTTAATTGATTAGTACAAGAATAATTAATTTAATTTAAAAATAAATGAATAACTAGTGTATTGTATTATATTACATTATTTATTTATTATGGTAAATAATTTCTTTTGGAAAAAAGAATAAGTTCAATTATTTAAGTTATATTATTTTTATTTTATTGATAGATTAGAAAAGATGATTTTCTAATATTTGTTTTAAAAAAATTATTTTATGATAAATAATTGGAAAAGAATATAAAATTTTACTATTATTAATTTAGGAAAAGAATGTGCATAAAAAGGAAAAATCTATTTTTCATTATTTTGATAAGAATTACTTGTAATATTATCTTCTTTTATTAAAATATTCTATCTTTCTTTTTTTGAGTTTGGAGAAGAAAAAAGAAGATTGATTGAAATAATAATAATAATTTGATTCATTTATTTGGATTCTTCATTTAACTTTCAAATTCATAAAAGGTTGAGGTAGGGTTTTTTTTTAAATTATATATATTTATTTTAGATTAATAATAAACATAGCATGTTTGTGAAAGAGGTTGTGTTAATTATTTTCTTGTGCAAGAAGAAAATTATGAAAATATTAAACAATGATTTAGGTATTTATCATTTTTATGTATGTATTTTAAAATTATTAAATAAAAAATCTCACTAGGATTTGCATCTTTTGTGTTATATTTTATGAGTTAAACAAGTCAAATATTTTTATAATAAAAATCTAGTTTAATTGATGTGAGAACTAGTATTTTCTAGTTATTATATATTTAGTTTTACAAACTCAGTTCCTCTAAAAAAAAATTGAGGAAATATGCTTCAATATTTATTTTAACTCATACACAAAAATTAGTTATACCTAATTTATAAATAATTGTATATTTATTATTTAGTAAATGTCTATCTTTATTGATAATACCAAAATTAAATATTATTATTATTTTTATTTATATGATATATTTGGCACATGATTGGTCATATTATTGGTTTTAATTATATTTATAGGATCTATAATCCTAAGAATACTATAATATTGAATTATAGTATCTTCAATGAGAACTATTGTCTTATTTTCTAGAAGTTTCTAGACCTATATACAATACCTAAATGTTTGTATGACTATTTAACTATATGAATGGTCTTGGGTCAATTAATTATATGTATAATATTTTCTCGGACATTTATGTTCTTGTGCATTCAACTTAGTTTGATGTTATTTTTTTTGCTTGGGGGATTAAATCTATTGATGTGGAACATTTTTTTAAGGTTTATTTATGATTGATTATGTCATATATTGTATCTTGGTTTATGTGTGACATTTATTTTGTCATAATTGCTTAAATTTGTATATTCCTTATTTTGATTCATGATTATACTAAAGTAGGGTTCTATATGAAGGATAGGGTGTACGAGAAGTTCATCTCATGGATTCCATTTGAAAGGATGGAATATAATTTTATGAGATGTTTATCTCATAGATTTCATTTGAAAATGGAATGTGATTTTTATGAGACATTTATCTCATGGATTATATTTTCAAAAAAGGTATTATGATTTCATCTTATGGCTCAGGATGGTTAAAATTGAGTTTTCTATACTTGGGAGATTCTTTCTATATAGGATTTTGGGACAAGGTGTGTTTGTCATATTTGAGGATTCCTTTGGTGTTTTTCCTTATGTGAGTGTCATTGTTATTGATTTCTCATAATATTTGAATTTATTGTACTCTATATTTATTCTATGCATTTTTTTATGTGTGTTTGATTTTGTGTGTATTTGTATATTTGAATTATTGTTATTGGTTTCTTTGAATAATTGTATTGTGCAAATATTAGGATGCATGTAGTCCAACCTTAAGAATGTGTTATTGAGAAAACATATAGCATCACATGGATAAAGCTTTCATAGTATGGGATACAAGTATTAATTCATGTAAATATTTTATATGGTTTTGGATATGTTAGTAAGTCAAACCTTAGAAGGTTGAAAGAACTTGTGAATTTTATTCATGGTTATATTTGTCTTGCTTGTGTTTTGGAATTAATTTGTTTAGTAAATTTTGGAAAGGATTTTTTATGGATATTGGTTATCTTGGAATGATTACCTGACATATGTCTATTTTTCGAATATGCATTATAAAATCTATTACATGTATTTTGAATATTTGGATGTATGGTTTCATGGGTATGATGTTTTCTACTAAAGAAATAAACTAAAAAAGATAAAAAATAATATTATTTTTACCACACCTATGGATTATGAATGGTGCTTCTTCACCCTGATTGATGTATGAGGAGGGAAGGGACATCCTCATGGTGGGTTCAGTCCTTCTCTGATCAGTGCGGTAGGAGCATGAGATCTTGGAGGATTAGCTTATAATTTTGAGCTAAGAATTATTCAAATATTATTTATGATGTACATTAGTTCAAACCACATTTATATGTGTGGTTGGTCACATGATTTTTTATATTCTTATTATGGAAGGGGTTTGTAGTCTTTACCCCTTGTATATCTTGGTTATGAAATGATGTTATCTTCATTTTTGAGTACTCAACATTTACTCATTATAATTTCATATAATTACAAATTAATTATGATGTACTTCCTTATTGTACTACTTGAATGGTATTTATATGCATTGTGCATATTCTTATTGGATATAACCTACATTACTTGCATATTATTGTGATATTATATCATGAAAGTTAATGGAATTTTTCAGAACCTTATCTTGTATCATTTTGTTGGTCTTGAGATACTTATTTTGATCCATATTTAAGGAGTTTTAAAATTGAAAATTTTAAGGTTGTTATAGATATTATAAGAGCATGGTTTAAACTCTAGATCCAAATGGATCCACTACTCAACCAATTTTATGCTCTATTGAGGTGTTATGATGATTACGTAAGAATAAAATTATAAGGATGTTATTAAGTCAAGTGAATGAATATCCTAGAGAAAGAAGTTGATTTTGTGAGTAGTTAAGTATTTTGTTCTATGGGATGAAAAAATGGGTCAATTTTCTATGTCTATAAAATACATGTGAAAAAAAAATTGTGGCATAGGTGATTTCCTAAGGGGGGAAGTTTGATTGGAAATTGTGTTCTTGACAAAATTTCTTTAAATTTTTGTGAAAAGGGAATTGGATATTCTTAAGAGGTTTTTGGCTTATCTTTTCTAACGTCGAGGAAGGACATTAGAGTTAAAGGATGAATTGGTGATTCATCGAGAAATTGAATATATTAGGACTAGTTGAGACTTGTGTATGAAATCTAATAAATGACTAATATTAATTTAATCTAAGCTAGAAATAAAATTTCTTGTCCTTGTTTGATCTATGCATTATCATGTGTTATTATTTGTGTGAATCATGGATGGGACTCTATGTGATTTTTTTTTAAGGAATTTCTTGCATTTTTCAAAATATGATTTTTGTTGAAATTTGATTTATTATGGACAAGAATCTAGGAGTTTGGATTACTGAGTAGGTACTATGAATAGTTATTCATTCATGGGTAGTTTACTTGTATGTAATTTAATTACCAGAGGAATGAACTATAGTGCATAAGAGGAGAATTACCATGAGACCATTATTTTTAATTGATTTTTTATTTCATAAAATATTCATATATTTTCTAAGTTCATATACAAGTTTTAGTGTATTTCATAAGTAGAACATAGTTGCACAAGATTCTCTAAATTTTAGATGACTCCATTTTTTATTGCTTTTGTGTGAGGGATTTTTAACCTCTTATGGTGAATTATGGGGAAGCCTAACAAGTTTCATAATTGGTGGTTAAAACATCATTATGTGTTTCTCCCTTCTAGATCAAGTCCAAAAAAACAAACAAGTTTAATATAAATTTGTATTCTTTACTTTGTCAAACTTTGAAAACCATTAAGGGTTTACTAATGAGACAATATTTGTTTTGTATTTGTAAAGTTTGATTAGCAAAATATATATTTTAAATATTATCTAATTTGGAAATTTGGTGAAATATTTGTATTGATTCCTAATAAGAAATTTAACTAAGTTCAAACTAGTAAGTTTGAAGCATCCTTATATAAATTTGTGATGTCACATCTTTTAGATAAAAAAATATTGATACTCAACTAAAGTGGAAAATTTCAAATTATATATTTAAATTTTTGTTTAAATTAAATGAGTATGATTCCTTTTGAGAATGTGACATCCTTATGGATGCTTGGTTGATGATTTATGATCCTTATGTGTTGGTCTTATTAGTTGAGATTTATACTCATGATAGACAAGTATTATTGTGTTGTGAATACTTTATTTAGTGGAAGGTTTATTTCCTTTGTTGAAGATGTATTAATTATTACAATGAAATTTGGTGGATTGTGATGCATTTATTATTTTCTATTGTTATGGTTTGATATTTATTATTATTGAACCTAGGTTTTAATATAGCGTATAAATTATTTTCTAAATGTTGGAGCTTAATTACTTTTCTATATTAATATTGTTTGTATTATTCAGTTTTTGGGAGGTGACAAGTATATTGTTCTAATAAATTGATTTGTGATTAATAAATTATTGTTATTATTATTAGAAATTATGCTACTTATCATTTTCAAGGAAAAATAAATTGATATCAAGATTGTCAAATCCTTGCTATTTATCAATTTCATTTGAATTTGATTAGTGATTCATTGAGAAAGTAGCTGACTTTTGGGTCTAGAACTTAATTTAATTATTTATGTTTGATATTTTTTGATGTAAGGGAAACAAAACCATTCAAAAACTATCTTAAAACCATTTTAAATCCTCACAAACATATAGTCAAACAATTGACAACAATTCTCTAAAATTCAAAAATTCAGATTTGCACATATGCACTCTTATTTGGAATAAAAGGAATGATGGATTACATCAATAAATAAGTCAAGAGGGACTTGTTGTGTGGTCTCACAACACACCCCAAGATTGAAAGGCTTGGGGAACCAACAATTTTGTTTTAACTCTTATGGTATAAGGTAGCTAGTTGGAAGATCACCGAGAAGAGAAAAGAGGTAAAATAAATATTTGATTTAAAGAACGCTTCATAGTAAAGTGTTTCAAGTATTATATACCAAGAACTGGGAATGTTGGAAAGTTGGAAAAGGTAATGAAAGATATAAGCCAAGAATTTTAGTCTGATATTTGAAGCCTGGGATAGAGGGAAGTTTGGTAAAACCAAATTCTGGGGAAAGTTTATGGGTAAAACTGAATACTGGCTACAGGGTATGGGGTTGCGATATAAAGTAAAGTTTTGAAATTTTGTGAAATTAGCCCTCCAATAAAAGAGTGATAGAAGACTATTAAATTATCTAAGGAAGAACTATAGGTCAATTTGTGTGAACATGGATAGGGCAATTAAGGATAAGTATTATGCAATTTCTTTTCTCAAGGCTCATGATCCTCACTTTCTGATAAATTATGTTGGTTTAGAAGGACGTGTTTCTTTACCAGCATAAAATGTGGGGTGTGTGGAAGGTCATGAAAATATGCCAGCTGCAAATGTGGTTCATGGCAAGTTTCAAGGGTTTCCACCAGATGCAAAGATGGGCCGAATGGGAGCAGAGATAGTTGGGATATATGGCATTGAGGCTGGCAGAGAATTGGGGTCGACAATTCGCCCTTGGAAAAAATGGGGCCCTCCAATATTAAATGTTTCGGGTGTAGATCAAGGTTACAATGGTTGTGGGTGGCATGAACATCATGCCTCAATTGCCAAAAATGTCTCAGTAGAAGGTCAAGGGTCTAGTGTAAGCGGTTGGCCTGCATAGCGAGAGCCAAGAATAGAGGATGCTCCTGTGGGTTGTGCAAATGCAAATGACGCTCTTATGGGTCGTGATAGTCAAGTTGGAGGAAGCTCTAAGGCACATGGCGAGAATTCAGTCCAGTTGGCTTCAATGGAGAAGTAAAAAATGATGGGACTTGTTAATTTCAGTGTTTTTCGGGTAGCATCTGGGATGTCTGTAATATCGAATACTAGTTGACTAGAAAATTATGATAATGTTAAGTAGTGGTATTTATAAAGTATAGACAGTTTTTGTATCTAAGAATGGAAATGATAAATCTGGGATATCATGGTCTCAAAAAATCCACTTCCTATGTAAATTTCATTCCTATTATATATATAGATATATGGGTTAATTCCTTTTATTACAAAAAAAAACATTTGAATAATGGTTTTATTTACATGAGATGTTTATAAATGTTTTTTTTTAAAAGGGATTTAATGTGTGGAATATGTGATTGCAGGAAATATAGATTGTGATGCAAAGTTTGGGTATGGACGGTCAAGAAAACTTGAATCATGGATAGAATCATTTCCAGATTGGATTGCTTACTCTGGGAGGTTATAATACAGAGGGCTTTGAGTCCACTAGAATGCTAGAGATCCTAGTATTATATATATGGTGGAAGCAAATGTCAATCTTGGGGGGAGCCCATTCCCGAGAGTAACATATCTGAAGAAAAATCGAGTGTTGGAATTGAATTTCCACATGATCATTCTGAATGTATGGGAAATTCCAACATGCTATCCTGATTCAAGTTATTATCCTCATGATAATAAAAGATTAAAACCCAAAGAGCTTCAATGAGCAATTGAAGTCAATCTTCAAGGACTTCAATTGTAATTTCCTAGTCAATCACTATCTTCCACATTCCTTGACAAGATTCATCCCTTAGATTCTCTCTCATGTATTTGTCTTATCCTGTCTGTGCCTTGTGTTCTTTAAAAGGCCAAACGATTTCTTTTTTTAAGTTAAGTTCATAATTTGTGGATGTCGGAAGAGCCAAAACTTCTCTCAGTTTTGTTGTTTTTTCCTGTTTTCTAATTCATTATGTTCTAAAAACTTGTATGCACGTAGACATTGATTAATATCAGATCCAATTTGATAACTACCTATCTCATGAATCTTTTGTAGTTGGTTTTTTTAGTTCAGCTAAACAAGCCTGTATGTTGCACCATTTAAGGGTGCATATAGAAACTACTCGGTGTCAAAACTAAAACCCCTCTCTTTAAAAGCTCACACTATTTTGTATGTAGTTGTGAAGCAATCTGGTGAAGTATAAAGTGGTTTTCTTTGATTTAATTAATTCTTTAGGGCATGCATGGAGAATAGCTGGGAGAAATTTTAATTTTAGTATTTTTTATGCTTTATTTTAGAATAGATGCTTAAATTCTTTAAAAATGTTTCCAAAAAATAGATGAATGAATGGAAATTTATTGAAAATGTTTTTTTTAATGTAAATTTGTTGAATGCTTAAAGCTAAATCTACTTAAGTGATAGCAAATGAAATTGTTGATGTTCATGAAATATTATTTCAAATCTTTTGGTTTCATGATAATTGTTCTTGAGATCCAAATTGAAAACTTAGTGTCTAGTATAAATATGATTTATAATGAACATATTCCCTTTGATATTAACAACAAATTCACATCATACCCTAAATAAAACATAGTATGATCATGACCTGATTATCAAAGACTTGGGATTGAATTGAATCAATCTTTGTGTTCTATTTAGGTAGATTTCCCCTTTCAAATTGTTTCGTTCCATATCTTTCAAGAAGAATAGGCTTCTTCGTGATTTTTCTATGGAATTTTTTATTCAACGCTACTAATGCGAGTGAAATCATTGTCAACAGGAACTGGCACTAGAACGAGGGGCAATCTTGCTCTTTTCCTTTTTATCCAATCCTGAGTTTTAAAGCTTGTAAAGTGAAGTTAAGTACAAGCTAGTATTTCAATATGGAAATTGAGAAACTTATGAAAAAATTTAACCAGAGATTATATCCTTTGAGTTTTCTCACTTTTGGTAGTGTCACCGAATGTAGAATTCATGATACAACCAATCACGGTGAACTCGATTATGAAATTTTCTTAACTAGGGTGAGCTTAGCCATGTGTAAAGTGATTCCATTAACAGAAGAAGTTCTAACTACTAGAAGGAAAGAGCCATTAGCGAAAATTGTGTGCAACCCTAGTAAAACCAAAAATGCTAAAAAATCAACCAATACATCAAAACAGTTGGATAACTGTAATTATTACAATGAAAATCATAACACGTTGTAGGAAAATCAACAAGAATACATTAGGATTTTGGAATATTCCACTAGAAACAAGGAAATGGCATTGATGAGTCATCATTCTCCTTATACGTGGAAAATGGAAATGAATAAAAGGAATGGGAAAATCGAGCAAGAGACCCATATATTTTATCCCAAATAGAAAATTTACAAGATAAAAAGGGAAATTTCACTAATTTTATGTAAGATACAGAATATCATTCTTTTACTTTTTCTCTCTCTGATAATAATATAAATTGTGATACATCTTGGTCTAAGAAAGTGAAAAATGAGGACAGGACAGAAGACATGAAAATTCTCAAAGGAGAAAGTCAAAAAATGGACACAACCATTCATGGAAATAAACAAAATACGAAAATCAACCATGAACCAGGGCTAAAAGAAGGTAGAGTATGGTTGCATCAAACAAAGTGTGTGAAATCGTCCTTTGATGAGGTTGTTTTCATACATTTGAGCCAATTCATTGGTAAGTACTCCTTTGATTTTATGATGATCAAACGTGGAAAGATTAAACCAATTCATTGTTGCAATAGGATCGTTGAAATTTTTCAAAATGAATTTAAAGATAAGCCTGTTGTAACTCGTACTAAAATGACAATGGAAATAATCATAAAAATTAGAATTAGTTTTTTTGTTAAGGTTAATCGTTTGCTAGATTAGATGCTTGGTTAGTTAGGGTTAGTTAGTTTTTTTATAGGGTTTTTTTTGTTTTTTTGTTCTTTTACCTAGCCTCTGAATTTGTAGATTCTGCTTAAATTACCTTGCAATACATGAGAGTTAATCCAAACATTTGTAAAGAAATACAGTAAAAACTAAAAAATGATAAAACCATACATAGTAAATGCATGCTTTGAAATTACTAAAAGTTATATATATATGTTTGTGTGTGTATCGCATATATACATCAGTATAAAAATTCTTGTTCCAAAAGAGCAAAAAGTCAAAAGAGGGAGCCTAGCTATAGGTGGTAGTTTTCATTCAATCAATATGGGAAGCCTCGTCCATTAGAGCTAAATATCCAATATAGGCGAGTTCCTGGTGAGTTTCGAAGTCCTGAATATGGAGGTCTGAGAGAAAAGGCCAAAGAGGAACTATTTCCCCATGTTCCAAGAATCAAGGGATATCATCCATCGAGGGGATTCTAATGGTCGAGTTCACCATAGATAAAATAGTGTCTAGGTGCTCCATGTACTTAGGTATCACTATCATGTTGGTAGTTGAGCAAACATCTTCCACAGAAAGCCCTATATCTAGAAGAGACGCTACAAAATGAGAAGCCACGTCAGAGTAAAAGCGAAAGTAGCGATTGGATTCTACATACTTTTCCCCGAGGACTAAGCACAAATTTGGTATAGTAAAACTAGAAGTCCTAATAAAGAAAACCTTTTCAAGCCTTTAAGATGTAATACTTCCTAAGAAAACATTTTTGCAGTGAGAGAACCTTAAACAAATTGGAGTATTCATGGCCTAGAAGCAAATGAGAATATGAAAATTCAAAGAAGAAAGCTAAGAAAGCGTGTGAAGAACTCAAAAGGAAGCAATGCAAAATTTATAGAAAGATGTGAGATAAATGCAGTACATAGTTTCCTTGAGAGAAGTCTCAAAAATCGTAAGCAAGGTGGCAACCGGACAAGTGTTTCCAGAATAGAAGGTTACATCAAATTAATTCTTTGCATATTATTGGTGATAAATTGCTTCAAAGTTAAACAATACGAAGATTCTGAATCAATAAAGTTGAAGATTTCAAAGTTAATTGTGGTCTTTTCAAATTATTTTTGATGTATTAATTATATAGGTGTTGGTATGTGTTGAACGGAAAAAGAAGAAATTAAGTTGGTAAGGCAGTACATGTCATCACCTGGATAAGTGGAGAGAAACGATATGTGCAAAATCAGGCGTGTGAATTAAATGAAGAATAATGTGATCGTGTTCCTATGCAATCATGATAATTTTGATCCATTAATGAGGAGCAGCGTCATCAAATTGGAAGTGGTAGCTAAAAATTTAGCAGTTGCCATAAGAATTTATCGGAAGGGTGGTAACTAATGTTTCTAAATTTAGATTTAATTTGGTAATTAAATTGTTTGTTGCTAAATTTCAATTTATGCATATACTTTAACATATATCAGTTTACATTTAGCTAGGATTTGGCATAAGGTGGTAAAATTTAGCCGTCCAAATACACACCAATAGGGAATATTTTAAGTGAATTTTGGGGAAATGGTAAATTGTTGAAGGGATTTTCATTAAATGAAAAATCAAAAGGTAACCTTCGCTACCACTATAACTCCCAACCTAATAGTGGGCTTCATTGCCTGCAAATTGAAAATGAGTTGTTATTGAAATATCAAAAATTGAAAATGAGCTATCATTGCTATATCTAAAAAAAAATCAACTCTTTAGGCTATCCAAATAACTCTATCGGTTTTATGGACACTTGACTGGCAATAGAGCTATGTTTGGGGGAATTACAGAGATAACCTTGTTGGGGCTATGGATGCTTGACTGGAAACAAGGATCTATCCCTAGTCGGCTTTGGAGGATTACCATATTATGTAGTTCAATGTAATGAACTGATTCTTTTTTACTGATTTCCAAAAAATGGAATTAATCAGAGCACACACGGATGTTTCCGAGGGAGTTTTAGTTTTTATGCCAAAATATAGGTAAAGGTAAAGGTTGTTGTTTTAAAATATGTATAAATTTTGATTTACAATAGGTGATTTAATTTTTCAAATTTTGTTTAAATTTGGTTTTATTGGTTGCAAGTTGTTGTGTGGTCTCACAACACACCCCAAGACTGTAAGGCTTGGGGACCCAATATACAATTATTTTTTACTCTTATTGTATGAGCTAGCTATTTGGAAGATCACCAAGAAGAAGAAAGGTAAAAGAAATCTTTAATTTAAAAGAATGTTTTGTAGTAAAGTGTTTCAAGTGTTATATATCGGAAATTAGAGATGTTTGAAAGGTGAAAGGTTATAAAGAAAGTAAGTCATGCATTCTGGTCCGATGTTGGAAGCCCGAGATAGATGGAAGTCCAGTAAAATCGAAGTTCGGGGAAAGTTTGTGGGTAAAGTTGAATACCAGGAAACCGGGTACCGAGTACCAGGTTCCGGTAGAATGAGGTTTTAAAATTTTGTGATTATCTACTGAGTCTGATAGTCCGGTGATCTGGTATATATGTAGAGGATAATCATATAAGAATTTATTATGTGCTTTGGAAAGTGTTTTATTTATGGAAATTAATTTTATGATATTTGAATAATGGTTTTATTTACATGAGATGTTTATAAATGTTTTTTTTAAGGGATTTAATATGTGGGATTTGTGATTGCAGAAATACAGATTGTTATACAAAGTTCGGGTATGGATGGTTAGGAAAATTTGAATCATGGATAGAATCATTTCCAGATTGGATTGCTTTCTCTGGAAAGTTATAATGCAGAGGGCTTTGAGTCCACTGGAATGCGGGAGATCCCGGTATTTTACATGCGGTGGAAGCAAATGTCCATCTCTGGGGAAGCCCATTCCAGAGAGTAGTATATTCGAAGCAAGACCGAGTGTTGGAACAAAGCAATAATGATATCATTCTAAATGTATGGTAAGTTCCAACACGCTATCCTGATTCAAGTTATTATCCTCATGATAATAATTGATCGAAACCCGAAGAGCTTCAATGAGCAATTGAAGTCAATCTTCAAGGACTTCAATTGTAATTTCCTGGTCAATCACTTTCTTCCACGTGCCTTGATTTGATCCATCCCTTGGATTCTCTCTCATGTATTTTTCTTATCCTATCTGTGCCTTGTGTTCTATAAAAGGCCAGTAGATATCTTTTTTATTTTAAGTTTAGAATTTGTGGATGTCGGAAGAGCCAAAACTTCTTTAATTTTTGTTCTTTTTTCCTATTTTTTGAATCATTCCAGACTAAAAACTTGTATGTACGTATAAATTGATTAATATCAGAGCCAATTTGATAGCTACCTATCTCATGAATCTTTTGTAGTTGGTTTTGTTAGTTCCGTTGAACAAGCCTATATACTACGTTGTTTAAGGGTGTATACAAAAACTACTCGGTGTCCAAACTGAATCCTCTCTTTAAAAGCTTGCACCATTTTGTATGTAGTTATGAAGCAATCTGGTGAAGTATGAAGTGGTTTGCTTTGATTTAATTAATTATTTGGGGTATGCATGGAGAATAACTGGGAGAACCTTTTAATTTTAGTATTTTTATGCTTTATTTTAGAATAGATGTTTTAAATTCTTTGAAAATGTTCCAAAAAATAGATGAATGGATGGAAATTTATTGAAAATATTTCATTTTACATGAAATTTTTGAATTCTTAACGCTAAATCTACTTAAGTGATAGCAAATGAAATTGTTGATGTTCATGAAATATTATTTCAAATCTTTTGGTTTCATGATAATTGTTCTTGAGATCCAAATTGAAAACTTAGTGTCTAGTATAAATATGATTTCTAACAACATATTCCCTTTGAAATTAACAAAAAATTCACATCATACCTTGAATAAAACATAGTATGATCATGACCTGATTACCAAAGACTTTGGATTGAACTGAGTCAATATTTTTTGTTCTATTTATGCATATTTTCCCTTTGAGATTGTCTTGTTCCATATCTTTCAAGAAGAATAGGATTCTTTGTGGTTTGTCTATGGAGTTTTTTATTTGACACTGCTGATGCAAGTAAAATCATTGTCAACGGGACTAATAACAACTAAAAAGAAAATAAATTTATTAAAAGCTCCATGAAATTGCCACAACAAGGTTTCACGCTCAAAAAATGAGAGCTTATGCCAAACAATGCATTATCTAGCACCTAGAATCCTCTTATAGCTTCTCAAACTTTCCTCTTTCAATATGTAATTGATATGGATTGTGGTAGAATAGTCCCAAACCTACAATTAAAACTTAAAAAAACCTCCTCCATGAATTCCACACCTTCTTATATGACTTTACTTGTTTTCTTCAAAAACTCAACTTAGAAAAATGACCTCCTTTTCCAAATTTTCCCCATTTCCATGAGTGTTTCCACATTCATTTTCCTTCTTCTCCAAAAAATTGTGACTACTTCTAGGTTGCACCATTAATTCCCTCCAAAAATATAAAAATAAAAACATTAAACTCCAACCAATCAAAATCATAAGTCCTTGTCACTTGAAAAGGCCAAAATCCAAGATTGGCTAACCTTGGACTTTCCCAAATCCCTAATTTTTAGGGATTTTTGAAATGATTTTTAAAACATTATTTTATTCAATTTCCAACACCTTATGAATTCATTTTCAAGAGTTAAAATTTTGGAAAATTGTATTATTACCCTACTTTTTCACTTGCTTTTTTTCACCTTGTCAATGCTTTTCATAATTTTTTTATCACTTCACACAAGGATAAATGAAATTAATCATTCCAAACTTATTTTCTACCAAATAATCCATCTCAAAATCAAAATTTCAAAATTGAAACAAAATTTTAACCTTCAAACCAATACGGGATTGCACGTAACCATGGATGCTCCTACATGATTTTCTCAACAATTCTTGAATGGAATAAGAGTTGAATTATTTAAGATCTTTTTAATTTTGATTTTATGGTTAAATTTTAAAAAAAATATTAAGAAAAACCATGATCATTTGGTTGATGCCTCGAGTTTTGCATTACTTATGATGTTTTGATTTGATAGATGTTTTTAGAAGTATTTTTAATGTATTTCTAAATATAAATAATGCCAAGACTAAAATTAGTCTTAGTGAGGAATGATGTAACATCCCCCATTCCAAATGTCTTTATGATTCTATGATGTTCCAATTTTTTGATAAATTTGAAAGTGATCTATTAAATTATGTTAGATGTAGAGTATTAATTTAATGTACTTATGGAGAATGTAAGATTATACTATCATGGTTAATTCATTAAATGTGATTGTATGATTATATTTTTCTAACAATGCCTCATGAGGCTACCCATGTCATTAGTATGGTGAAATTATGGCATTCCATGACAAGCTCCCTCATCCAGTCATATGGCCAAAATTTGCGAGCATTCATTAAACTTCCTCACATGCTACTCCCTTAAACCTCTTTTAAGGAACTGAATCTCATAACTGTTAAATTTTTCTAATAGAAAAAGTACCACCATAAATTCAATTTATTAATATTTAATAATCTCCTTAATATTTCATAAAAGGGAAAGATGATCATCTTAGTTTGCAATTTAATTTGAATTGTAATCTAACATGAGATTACCATTAGAATAATTTTACACTGAATCTCGACTTCAAATTAAAAACCTTATAAAATCAAAGGATCAATAGACAAATGGAGTATAGGAAAAATTTAATCCTAATAGTTGATAGATTTATATAGATTTTTTCTTTGAAAGGGATTGTTACTGTCTTTATTATATTTTGTTGCAAACCCAATAGAAAGTATGTTCCTTACTAAATTATCATTTCCTTGAATTAACTTGTGCATTCATTCTTTATTCCTTCCTTCATGTTTAACAAATAATCAATTGTTATATATTTTGGTAGTAGTGCATTATTAGTCTTATGATAAATGATATATTATATTGTTAACAAGACTTTATCATTTCTAGTGGAATAGTTATCTCTTTAGTTAAATGATAGGTTCTATCAATCTAAGTAATCTTTGTAGTACATAATTCATATATTGTTCACTCATATCAATATTTTTCGTATTGACATTTCATATTTTCCAAGTTAGTGATTGAGAATATTCATTGATTGTTTATCTTATTTATGTTAATATCATGAACATTGTATTATTTGGATTAATCCACAACTATAATTTTATTTATTCATCTTGCTGAGATATTGTCATCAAATTTATTAATCCTAGATAACAATTAAGTTACCATATTTGTCGAGTAGATATCACCTTGTGTTTGTGTTATCATTTTGATAGTTTAATTATCATATCTATGAAGTTGTTATTATTTGCATGATTTATCAATAATTTACTTTACTTGTCAAATTGATGCTTAAATAAAATTGACTCAATTACCATTTTATATTCATTAGGTATATGATTTACTAAACAATAGTTTTATATACCCTTTTGATATGGTAGAAAATAAGTATTCATTAAGTTTTACATATTCAACTATGGAGAAAAGTGGAATGTTAGAATTTGAATGTTTAATAAGAATTTATATACCTTGGTTACTATATAGGATTGTATGTTTAGATAATTAGACTCGATCTTAACAATCCTTTTTAACGATGTGTAGTTTCAATCTTAGGAAATAATGGAAACTTCAGTAAACATACTTATTGAAACTAATGATTGCATGTTTATTTATGAGACTAGAATTGCAAGGAAGTCAAGTGTCAAAGTTACATAATATCTTCAATGGATATATCTTTCAGGATGTAGAATCAAGGATCACATGTTAGGTACACTTAAACCTAACACACATAGTGGATTAGCATCTAACAAAGTCATTTTTAGTTGAAAGGTGAGTACTTTATGTTAGTTCTTGTTGATCAATAATTTTGTTATGAGAGAAAGATATTTTTTGAATTAATATATTTATTGTAGGATTTTCATGTTGGTCAACTATTATGTATTTTGTATTGTTAAAAAGTGATATAAATTATAGTTTAAGGTTCTAAATTTTTGTTTGGTTGTTAAAAGTTAGTAAGAGTTGAGTTATATATTGAAGATAGCTTGAGAAGCTAACAAACTTGAATTTATAATAGAATGCTTCTAGCTAATTGTAAGTTGTTACCATAGTAAAATTACTTCTATTGAGTACTTAAATTTATGATTTATTGATTTGTTGATCATATAGTTATCATGGTAAAATGAACTAGTTATAGTTATACATAATAGTCTAACTAATTTATGTGAGTAAAGGAATATTGAATTAATTGAGTAAATTTCTAAAGAACTAGGTGTTAAGTACCCAAGAGAATAAATCTATAGCAATTAAAAGTGAGGTGAAACAAGCTTAGGTTATAGGTAAACATGGAAGTAATTACAATAAAACACAATATAGAAACCTCCTTGGAGTGTGGTTATTTAGTATATTTTTAATTAGGCTTATGTCCCTGTTTCACCTGAGTGAGTGGTAGCCAACGAAGAACTGTCCAAGGAAACCAGACCCTAGAAAGGATTGCATACCCACTCATGCAATTACATGAAACATAGAATAGATACTAGAACTACATATATACCTCTTGATCCCATTTGGAAGCAGTATATATAGGCAGTCTGGTGAACGAAGAATGTTCCCAATACATAGGATTTCAAGTGTGAGGTTAGGGGCTTTTTAAAAGAATAGAATTTTCAACTTATAAATCAAGGAAACCATTTCTATAAATAAACTCTTGAATATATATTGTGAATAAATCATGAGCTAAAACTATCATTGTATACTCAAAAGGAATCTCAGATGGATTTTTTTGATCTCCCCAAGGCTTTAGGCAAGATTCTAAGGTAGGAGATTAAGTGTTTGCATATTATATATCTCTAATTGACACTGACCTCAGTACACTTCTAAGGGGATGTTGTCTTCAATGAGGTGACTCAAGATTTGTATGATCCTGATGAGTCTAAGACACTAGACAGAGCATATAACTATCTTTTATGATAGATTCCTACCCATTTTGAATGGATGCCTATCCTGAATGGGTAGATGAATCCCTCTTCTACATGAACAAATGCCTAACCCGTAAGGTTGGATGTTTGTCTCAAATTTGGATGAATACCTATCTCATATGGATAGAAGTACCTGAGTATGCAAATGAATAAATGAATTTTTAAATTATCTTATAAAAAATAGTATTATTTTTAGATAAATTGACTGGGTTAAATTATAAAATCCAGTTTAACTAATTTGAGAAAAACTAGGTTTTATCTCATTATTATATATTTAGTTTTACAAATTGGGTTTCTCTACAAATTTTAGGAATAAAAATATATTTTAACTCATATTAAAAAATTAGTTACCCAATTCATAAATAATGAGATATTGATAATTTAACTTAATTATTTATACGTACTGATAATATCATAATTAAGTATTATCAATTATTATTTTTATTTATATGATATCTTTGGCATCATGATTGATCATATTTTGGGTTTTAATTATAATTTTTAATCCTAATAATATTATAGTATGAAATTATAGTATCTTGAATGAGAATAATTTTCTTACTTCGCATAAGTTTCTAGAACTATATACAATACCTAAATGTTCATATGACTATTTAACTATATGATTTTGGGTTAATTAACCATACATATAATATTTTATTGGAATTTTATGTTTCTATAAATCCAAAGTATCTTAGTGCTATTTTTTCTATTGGGGAATTAAGTCTCTTGATGTGTGAAATTTTGTCAAGATTCATAACTTATGATTGATTTATGTCAACTATTGTTTCATGGTTTATGTCACTTTTATTATGTCATGATTATACTCATGAGAGTAGGGTGTTATTTGAAAGGATAGGGCATATGAGAATTTAATCTCATGGATTCCATTTGAAAGGATGCAATACAATTTTATGATAGGTTTATCTCATAGATTCCATTTGAAAAGATGAAATGTTATTTTTATTAGAGGTTTATCTCATGTATTCTATTTTGAAAGAAAATATATGCTTTTATCCTATATTTTAGGATGATTAAAATCCTATTTTATATACTTGGGTACATTGCATAGTTGGGAGATGCTCTCTAGATAGGATTTGGGGACTAGGTGTGTTCATCATATTTGAGGATTCCTTGGTGTTTTACTTGTGTGAGTGTCATTATTATTGTGTTTTCATGATATGTGAATTTCTTGTACTATATGTTTATTTTATGCATAGTTTTTGTGTGTTTGTATATTTGAAGGATTGTTATTAGTTTATTTGAATACCTATGTTGTTCAAATGTTAGGATGCATGTAGTCCTACCTTAAGCATGTGTTATTGAGAAGACATATAACATCACATGGATAAATATTTCATACTATGATAGGCAAGTATTAATTCATGTATATATTTTATATGGTTTTGTATTTGTTACTAAGTTAAAAATTATAAAGTTGAAAGAATTTGTGACATTTATTCATGGTTATATTTGTCTTGATTGTGTCTTAGAATTGATATGTTTAGTAGATGTTGGAAAAAATGTGTTATGAATACTGGTTATCTTGGAATAATTATTTGACATATGTCTATTTTTTAGAATGTGAATTATGAAATATATTTAATGTATTTTGAATGTTTAGATTATGGTTTCATGGGTATGATTATTTTTACTAAAGGAATTAACTATGAAAGATAAAAAATAATGATATTTTTACCACAACTATGTATTAAAGATGGTGCTTCTTCGCATTGAATGATGGACGGGGAGGAAAGGGAAATCCTCATGGTGGCTTCAACCCTTACCCAATCAGCAATAGGAGTATGATCTTGGAGGATTAGCTTATAGTGTTGAGATTGGACTTCTTAAAATACTATTTATGGTGCACATTATTTTTGACCACTTTTATATGTGTCTAGTTGGTCACGTGATTTTTTATATTCTTATCAAGGATGAGGATTGTATTTATAACCACTTGTATATATTGGCTATGAAATGATATTATCTTAAATTTTTAGTAGTCAAATGTACTTGTGAGACTTTCATATTATTACAATGTAATTATGATGTACTTCCTTATTGTACTAATTGAGTGGGATTTATATGCATTTTGTGGATTGTTATTGAATATCACCTACATTCTTTGCATATCACCATGATATTATATCATGGATTTTAATGAAATTTGTTAGTACCTTATCTTGTACCATTTTGTTGGCATTGAAATGTTTGTTTTGATCAATGTTTAAGGAATTTTTATATTGAATTTTTTGACATTGTTATAGAGGTTGTTACATGTGGATGATATGGATTGCATGGGATGGGTCCATGGGAAGCCAAATATGATGTTTTAAGGGAGATAAATGTATAAGGTTTGGCATGTGGTCTCCATAGTGATAGGGATAACCTGGATAGGCAACTTTATGGTCCCTTCTAATTCATGTTTAGCATCATCATTATTTTTTGGTGATTTTCATTTGAGAATCTATGAATCCTTTAGAATATCCCATTTGTCTTATTAACTTTAGAGTGCATAAGTTCAATAATGATCCACCATCTATGAGGACACATTTTATTTTATCATTATGGATGAAGGATTCAATATGGAGCACTTTATTATTGGGAAAGCCATTGGATAATAAATAGTTTTATATAAAAACAAGATTATCAGGTAAGAATCTATGCCTTATTATGGCTTGAATTTGATTGATATTAATATCATTAGGGACTATGGCCTCTTGCAAAGCTTTGTCTAGGATCTCATTATAGACTAGGGAGGTCTGAAGAAGCTCAAGGATAGATATATGTGTTAAAATATTTGCAAGGTGATATAATAAATTATATGGTTTTTTATGGTTGGGATGATGATGGAGGAGCTCCTTAAGCAATTAAATTCTATCTTGACTAGTAATGCCAACATAACTAGGAAATCTGATTGTTTTGATTAAAAGGGAAAAATAGGTTTTGAAGGGACCCCAAAACCCTTTTACAACATAAGACACAAAATGTTGCATGATAGGATATTCTAAAAAACCACTAGCAACGAGTGGATGTTGATCTAAAAATAAGACAAGAAGCTTCCATCAACACCAAACAACCATAAAATAGAAAAATAACCTAAAAGAAACCTACACCCAACAAGAAACAAAAAGCAACAAAGAAAAAGACTAGTTCAGGCCATTCAGAGTATTGGTCACCTCCATCTACTAGTTCTTATTCTTCTCAACCATATCCAACAACTCTTTCTTCTCAGCATCAAATGAATTCTTCCAATCAACCAAAACTCTAACAACATGTCCTTTTTCATCATCCTTAGCAGATTTATTACCTTTTCCATTTTCAATGCACTCTTTCTGCATAAGCTTAGAGAAATAAACCTGATCCTCTCTAAGCTCACAATTTTTTTTGGAAAAGGACTTCCAAAGAGTCTGCACTATTCTTTACAGAGATATGGCACACCTGCAAAAGTTTTTTGATATCCTCATTTATATCTAAAACCTTGGCTTACAGAGAAAACAATATTTCCTCACAAAGAGATTTAAAGTCATGATAGGAGCCTTCAAGGCCCACCATTCTATCAATAAGAATGTCTGGTACCGAACCTTTTGGAACATTCTTCTGATTTTCCTTTAAACCTCTAATTTTAATGTTAATCTTATTGAACTCTTGTAGAGTCCACTTAGCTAATTTAAAGGTACTCGTCACCCTAGCTCTGGCCATATCCAACAAATTATACATGGAGGTAGCATCATCGTCAAGATAATAAAAGTCCTTGGAAAGAGGATCTACCTTCAAAGGCTCATGTTTGGCTTCTTTCTTTTTTGCCTCCTCCTCCTCTTGAATCCTATTCTCCTTGTCCTCCTCCTCCTTGGGCAAGTCTTATGAAGGAGAATCCACAATGGTCACCATCTTATCACTAGAATTCTCATCCTCACCAGCCTCATTGGGGTCCTTGGTCAGAAACTCCAAGGCCTTGCTCCTCAGGTTAGCAATACATATTGATAGCCACCTCGGTTTATCGACCACACCCACATCTTATTCCTATGTCCCCACCTCACCACCACCACTAACAACATCTCTCCCAACAACCACCTCCATAGACTTGGGAGAGGGATCATTTGACCCCACCTCTATGTCATCACTCCTAGAAAGGGAAAGCCTTTTAGCTGGCCTATTACTCTTAGGACCAACCACCTTCCTTTTATTTGAAGATGTATCCACAGTGGCAAGAGAAAGATCCTCCTCCTCTTCATTCCATTCCTCCTCATCCGAAGAGGACTCTGACCTCGACGACCCCGAATCATCACTTAGAGTCTTCTCCTTACCCTTGATAGTAGGAGCAAGGAGAAGCATCTTGACATGTTCCATTATCAATAAAATAAGCCCTTCATGGAGAATGGGGACCTTCCTATTCTTTAGGTGCACATACACTGAAACCTCCAATGATGATAACAAAAAGAAAGGAAAATAAATGAACAAACCATGTCTGAAATGATTGAGGAGAGTAAAATGGTGACCAAGAATAGCCCTAAAGCTCCCTTCCAAATTCACATAACACATCAGCACCTCAACAACGCTCGCCCAAATTTTCTTGAGGGAAGTTCTCTCATATCCCCAACTCTCCAATTTAATTAATTGATTCCTCTCATCATCTTTAAAAGACCGAGTCATCGCCTCTTCATTGCTCTTCTTATCCTTGAAGATTTTCTGACCAATTTTCGGCATCCCAGTAACCATGGAAAATAAATCCTCATTCACCTCCAGTTTTAGACCTTTAACCCTAAACTTTTGATTCTGCCAGAAAGAAAAAAATTGCACTGAGGCATTAGGGTCATGTTTGTGCAATCTCTCCAAAAATGGAGTAAAATTACCATGACACAATATATTCTAGAGTTTATCGAATGTCCCCATAAGAATGCAGCTCGATTCTACTCCTTTCACCACCCATGGCTACCAACACATGACTCAAAGGACCCTTACAAAAAACACACAAATAAAGGCCAAAAAGAAACAAAAAACCCACAAAGCATGTGAAACCAAGGAAGGTACTAGACCATAAATGCCACAACACCTCAGCCCACACCATCATTCCTCAATAAACTCCTAGCTTCCTCAGGAAGGATCGAGCCCTTCTCTGATGAATGAAATTCATTTAAACTGATAACGTCAATGGAAAAAAAATCTACCAATGAGTTTTCTTCTCGATAAATGTGAGAGATGTGAGTCTCATTACAATATTGTAGCATGATTATCGTATCCTTAATGAGTTGGTCAACATTCCAACTCAGAGTATGAGTTCCACATAGGTAGTTAATAATTTTCATAGAGTCTCCTTCCACCCATAATTTGGAGTACCCTTTGCTGATAGCATACTTAACACTTATGAACGTAGCCTTCGCCTCTAAAAAATGATTGGTTTGAGTTCCCAATGGGAGTGCCATCACACCAAGGAGTCTTCCAACATCATTTATTAACACCCCCCATAACCTACAGGCCCGAGATTCCCCTTCGCTACCCCGTCAAAGTTAACTTTAAACCAAACAAAGGGAGGAGGCTAGCATCTAGTATTCAATCTCTTAGCTAAGCTTGACTTAGAATTCAAAATAGGAATTGAGATAATCTTCCAATTAGAAGTTACCAACAACTCATAACCAACAAGGCAAGTAGAAGGGGCACACTGAGTAGAATTAGAATGAATCAGAGAAAAATTCTCCAGAATGGCCCACTTAACCTTGATGAAAATACTATCAACTTTGAGTTTAGAATCTTGAACAATCTTGTTATTTCTTTCTTTCCATAATCCCTAAGCTATAGGTGGGACCATAAGGTCCCACATCCACCACAAAATAGGGGAAGAAGAAGGGCAAGACCATTGCTCAAAAAAATTAGCAAGAGACTCCGGAAAGACCCAACCAATATCCCAAAGCCTAAGAAATTTACTCCAAAGAGAAAATGAATAATCACAGTCAAAGAGAATATGGAAAGCACTCTCACCATCAGCTTCACAGAGAACACATCTATTAGGGATCACAAACCCCCTCTTACAAAGGTTGTCTTGCTTCAAGAATTTACCTTGAATAAGAAACTAGAAGAAGACATTCACCTTGGGAATCTGAATCTTATTCCATAACCTCCCCCAAAAAGGGAGAGAGGTGGGTGCATCCAAAGAACTCAAGAGAGCAAAAGCCACTGAAAAATTTCCACTAGGACAAGGTTCCCAAATGGCTCTATCCAGTCTAGGAAAAGAAGGGATCCAAACCCTACATAAGAATTCCTTCAAAACCTTTAAAGAAGGGTCCCAATCCTCAAAATTCTTCCACTCCCTATCCTCAAAATAATCATCCACCTTAGGCCCAAACAGGCATTTACACAAGGGGGCAATAGGGGGAGCCCAAGGAAGATAAATAAGGGGGAAAACCCCACACCAAGAATCTTCCCAAAATAGAATACTAGTACCATTGTCCAACAACCACTTAACACCTCTAGCAATCAAGTCCTTGCATAGTATAATATTCTTCCAAAAAAATGAACCAGACATAATATCCTATGAGGAAAACATGTTCCAAGGTCTATCAAAATCATACATATACTTATTACCCACCAAAGGGGCCCACCCAATATCCCCATTCAAGAGCCTCCACACATTTTTTGATAACAGAGCCTTATTAAAAGATTTTAAATTTATAATACCAAGACCCCCCCACTTCTTCAGTCTACACACCAACTCCTAGGCCACAAGAGGAATTTTACATTTAGTCTCAACCCCTAACCAAAGGAAACTTCTCATAATCTACTCCATTTTATCTTCAAACTTAGCAGGAATCCTGAAAAGACTCATAGCATATAGGGGAAAATTATGAAGAGTGGAAGAGATAAGCTGAATTTTACTGGCCTGACTGAGAAGCACACCTTTCCAACCAGCTAAATTCCTACTGAATTTATCTAGCAAACCCAACCAAAAGGATTCTAAAATCTTGGAGATACACAAAGGGAGCATCAGATAAGAGGATGAGAAATCACCTCTATTGCAAGATAGAATTTTGCAAGCTTAAGCTGCAAAGCTTCTTGAGTATTGATAAAGAAAATCAGACTCTTAGGTAAATTGATCCTCTAACTAGAAGCCTTCCTGTAGTCAGCCAACAACAACTTAACATCTCTAACTTACTTCACAGAAGAAACACCCATCATAATAGTATCATCAATGAATTATTGGTGAGTAATCAGATCACATCTGGATGAAGGTGAGAGATGACTCGAGACCCTAGCATGAAGTTCCTTATGTATATTGTGACCCAAAGCCTCCACCATCAAGATGAAAAGAAGTGGCGAGATAGGGTCTCCCTGCCTCAGACCCCATGAACTTTGGAAGAAAGGAGAAGGATAGCCATTCACCAGGACAACAAATGAGGGAGAAGAAATAAGTTGCTCAACAAGTTGGAGGAACTTTCTGTAGAAACCAAATGTGTCCAAGACATTCAGGAGAAATCTCCAGTTCACTCTGTCATAAGCTTTAAGTAGGTCTAGCTTTAGGAAGAAGCTTGGTTTTTTGGAAACATTAATGGAATGAGCTGGCTCATGAACCGTAACAATAGAATCAAGGATTTGACAACCCTTGACAAAACCACTAGGAAATTTGATTGTTCTTGTGGCAACTTTGGATGGTTTTTCCTCAATACAACCAACTAATATACATATTTTTTAACAATTATTGATGGTACCCTTGTTAGAAGTGAACGCATTAGTATCATAATGTTTCGGGAAGGGTTCTTTGTATATACAAAACTTCTCATTAAAATACTTAGTGGGATGACCTTCAATTTTAATCTCACCTTGATCTATGAGACATTGGATATGATTCGTCAATTTCATATATTTGGAGGTTAAATATCCTTTTAATTCATTTTATTCACAATATTCATTCTCCTTGTACCAAGTGGGTTTTGGTTGATTGTAATGAGAAGAACATGAATATACTAAGAGGGGGGTGAATCATTATAACAAAAATCTTTTACTTTTTCAACCTTAATATAATAAGAATATTAATTGCATAATAAAAACAACATAAGATGCTATGACCAAAGACATAGTATAGGTTAACTACACTTGATCCATAGGGATTCAAAGCATATTTAAGCCATAAAGCATCAACCCCAATAAAATCATTCAATGTAAACAAAGAAAAGAAGCCATTAAAACTATCATTCTAAAACATGAAAGCTTGATAAAAATCTACTCTAAGACATTGAAACTTATCCTATTGGGGGAGTGGTGCCGCATTGATGTGGAATGGTGACCCTTTCCCAATCCCTTGGATAATGAGCTTGTTTCAATCAACTTTATTGAAGAAAACTGATGAAATTGATGTGATATGTGTTGTAAAGCATGATGAAATCTATTTTAACATGATAAAATCTAAGATGATCAATGAAAATGTATTCAAAGCTATTCTAAATGTGCACAAGATTCAAAATATACTAAATGGATGTAGCTAAGTTACCATGGAAGCCATTAATTGATCCTCTAAGCTAATATGTTCAAGATTTAAACTAAAAATGCTAAATATTTGATAAATATGAATTCAAATTAGAGTGATTTTCAACAACATAATTTTTCTCTAAAAAGGTGGATCCCTATTCAATAGATGCAAGGTCTATTTATAGAATAGGCAAATGAAACTGATGGTCAAGATTGAAATAATCAATCAATGGTCAAGATGGAAGGAAGATGGAGGCATGGATCATGGATTCCCATCAAGGGTTAAGAATGAAAGTTGATATTTAATCAAAGGCTCACAATCATCCAAAGAAGCACACTTTCAAAACTTGCACAAGAAGTTTGTTGAAAGTTTATTATAAGGAAGAATATTCCCTTTTCAAAAGAGTTAAGAGGGAAAGAATATTCCCTTTTTGGAGGAATGTGCAAAGGAGGAATATTCCCTTGCAAGTGGGAGAATTAGGGTTTAATTAGTAATTTGATAATTAAAGTGAAGTTTCAATTATGCAAATTAAGGGAATTCAGGATATCCATTAAATAATTAACTTATTTAATGAAAAGAGATCAAAATTACATTTAATTAAATAATTAATATTATTTAATTTAAATGAGAGGACTTAGGGTGTTAAATTTTGATATTTTGATTTATCCAATTTAACAAGATGAAAGGTTAGCATGATAGGGGAGGAATTAACCTAATTAGATTAATCAAATTAATAGATGTAAATGATGCAATTAATTAATTAGCTAGGCTAATTTAATTAATTAAGAAAAAAGAGGATGGGTATCAAGATGAAATGATGTTAGTATATCATATTCGAGTGTGTGATATCATTCAGGACATTTTTAAGTGTCTACATTTTTCCCCTCTTTGAAGCAAGGTACTTGCTATGTTGGTTCAAAGATTGACGCTTTTTAGATTAAAACTATTGCTTAGATCAAAAAATATAAATTTACTAATTTTTTGGATGCCCCACTATTGCCCCAATGGATGAAATGAGTTGTTTCCTTGCCCTTTTGAGAGATCGGGCAAAAATTTTGAATTTTGGGTTGATCTCTCGAAAAAGGTAAAATATTGGTTCAAGTGCCAAAAAGATGCTCCAAGATGTGAAAAAGGCCTCATAAACACAAAAAAATGAAACAAAATAGGTTGCAAAGTGCGGACATAGGTAAAACAGGCCAAAACCTTAGCTTTTTTTGGTCAAATTAGGGCAAAAACCCTAATTTTTAGGCTTAAATAGGTGAGAAATGTGCACTTCCAATTCATTTGTGCATTCAACTTTTAGAGATTTTGTGCATTTGGAGCTCTGACACCTTGACGAGATGGCTCACCATGCACTTTCACTTCACCTTTCTGAGTGGGTTTGAGAGTACCAGCACCGAGCAAATGTAGCACCACGAGTATGTGACTTGAAACTTACCTCAATTTTCACATTTTTGTGCATTTAATAGCACGTCAAAACTAGGTTTTTAGGAGCATCGTTGTATAGCGACATGCAAGAGGCATTAGAAGCATCAATATTGATTTTGTAGCAACACACTTGTTGTATAGAGGTGCACCATCATTTTTTTCTTTAGTGACACCTTTGACTAGGGTGTCATACTTTCTATATAACAATGAATAGGATTTTTAGGTTGAGACTCACAAAAGCAATGGGCGATACACATAGCTTATGGCAACACACTAAGATTTTTAGATACAATGATGCATGCAAATGTCAATTCAGAATTGAGATTAGTGATGTGCATCACCAAATTGGTGACACACCCCCTAAATTGATATAGAAATGTGCCCTAAAAATAGTGATGCTATTGATTTCAGTGATGCAATTGATGTTTTAGGATGTAGACCTCTGATTTTGATTATTTTTTAAATTTCTAGGAAAATTGATGATGTGTGTGCAATGCGTGTAGGAGGAGATTCAACCCTTGATGTCATGGGAGCATCGATTAGATATTCTAGCAATGAAATGATACTTTAATGACCCATAGGTGGAGCAACTGGGGATGCTAGGATTGGGTTTCATTACTTTCATGCCAGAGGTCCGCACCCACCTTTCCATGATGACAACGCTTATTGAGAGGTGGCATAGTGAGACCTCCTCTTTCCACTTGCCCACCAATGAGGCTACAATCAGACTTGAGGATGTGTGGTGGATCCTTCATCTTCCCATTCATGGGGAGCACACAATCTATGACATAGATTTCGAGAGAGATGCATGTTGTTATCTTTTACAGAGGGATCAAATTATTTTGGTCAGCTCACAGATAGACCTGGATCTATATCATGGGTGAGTGCCAATTTTTAGATTATTTGTGGTTTCTTTTATTTCTTGCGGGATTTCCCCTAACTGATGGGGTGAAGGCTTCAATTTAGGATGGGGATGGGGGGTTGAATGGCACGTGATGATCCAATGAATGACCATATATGCATAGGGTCTAGTCCATCTTAATTCATTATACCATCATATGCATCATGCAGTGTACTAGAAGGGTAGGAGCATTGGAGTAGGTGTGACATTACTCCACATTTGGGCATATGAGCACATTGCAGTGTTGAGACTTTTGGTTTTTTTGGAAGATATTCATGAGGATGAGCCCATTGTATTCAGATATAGGGTCTCGACATTACAGCACACCAGCCCGATAGGTTTACCTTATTGTTGTTGTGTCATTGATGACATAATCATATTCAGATGGAGGCCATGGTTGCAGGTTTCTGCATGGTATGATGAATAGTAGTAGCTGCATTTTTCTTGGAAGACCCCCTACCTTCAAGGGCAGGAGCACACCATGATAGAGCGATACCTTCTAGACCACATTGTGAGACAATTCAAGGGAGGTACAAGATGTACCTCCATAGGATTACATGGAAATGTTTGTGAGATCTTAGAGAGAGGTCCAGTGGGAAGCTCAGATTAACCCTACAATAGTGGTCAATGAGTTTTGACAGCTTGTTTCCCAGCCACGAGCTTATGATCAGGGTGTACTAGATGCGGGGACTATCCCAGGTTATGATGCATGGTTTAGGACACTCGTCTTCCTGGTAGACCTAGTAGGGGGATACCTTGGAGGTATAGGTAGAGGTAGAAGTTGGGATGGCGGTAGGGATGGAGGTTGAGATGGAGGTAGAGGCAGAGGGAAGCAATAGCTAGAGTAGGATAGGGCATAGGTGCCTGGGGATAGGGAGTAGACTTAGCGAGATGAAGGTCACTAGGACCTAGGACATCAAGATGGTCAATAGGATGGAAAGGTTTTGAGGTCACCACCACCTCCTCCATAGCTAGATTAGTAGCTACAAGTGCTCACAATTGAGAGAGATTAGCTACAGGAAGAGAGGGATTAGCTACAATAGTAGTTGTAGGCTATGACGACATAGAGGGATTAGGAGGTTCAGTTGCAATAATATCTAGACTTATAGCTAGCCCAGGAGATTGGGCATAGGCAGTAGCTTGAGGCCATGACATTGACATCTAAGGGATGGATGGTTTTAGCTCAGATGTATAGAGAGGAAATCATAGAGGTTGTGTATTACAAGATGCATTATCATTGTGATGTCCCTAGAGAGCTGCAACAACATGAATTCTCTCAAAGGAGTGGAGCACCACCCAGGGCTAAGGATCAACCATCAGTTAGAGGGGAGTTGATAAGCCACTAGGGCTAGTCATCACATAGACACTTTTTTGATTACTTGCCTAATTATTTATACAAATATACATTCATAGGCTCATTTTTATAGCCTCATGGATATTATATTTTTTATTGAAATTCATACACACTAATTTAGATATTGTACCATGACAGTCATTTTTTGATATATATATGAGATTATTTGAACTTATGATGTGATGTCCTTTATTTCATGTTTTAATGGATGTATGGATATATATGATATGATGTGATGTTGTGGTTATTCTTATGGATGCAATGTGATGGATGCACTTCTTTTATTTATGCAATATGTGATATGTGATGTTTATGAGATGGATGTAATGCAATGCAATGCAATGGATGTGTTACCTTATTTTATAGTATTTTTCTATGATATGTTATGAAATGGATGATATGCTTATGCTTATGCAGGATGTATGGATGCATGCATTTATTTTTGTGTATTTTTCCCATGCGATTTATGATTTCATGATGTCCATGCACATGGATGCATGTATGCTTGATGCTTATGGCATAGATGTTATGAATGTTTATGATATGTATGTGATGAATGATAATGCAATTTATTAAGATGATTAGAATAACAAATCTATATTATTCAAAACAACTTAAATGATAATGATGATGTAGTGGATTATGTTTTCCATTATTATGATATGTTGTGATGATGTGAGATGTATGTATGTTGATGATTTTGTGGATATAGGATGAATGCATGATGATGTTTTTGTTGACTATCATGATACCAAGGTAGTGCAGAAAGAAGAGAGAAGAATAAGGTGAATGTTTTGACCATTGATTTTGAGATTGATACAAAAGTCCAACAAGTCCATGATCCATTGAGACATTATTAGATATGGTGATGAGATGGATGATTTTTCTCATATCTTGGGATTGGGATTTCCAACATTCCTTATGTTTGGTATAACAAATAGACATGATGCATCATGGTATTGATAACCAAGACAACGTTGTATCTAGTTTAATAGACTTTGACTCTGCAAATAGATAGGATAGTTCTTGTTCACACCTTGACATATGGAAACCTCATCAGAATGTAGTTTAGAATTTTAGAATATCTCAGACCAAAGCATACACAATAGTCAAAAAGATACTTCAAACAACCTCCCTACACACAACTAAGTGTAAAGCCCCGCCACACAACCCTAGAGGATGATGCAAACAACTACTTAAACAAGATAATTTTTTTTTGATTAAGTACAATTAATAAACAAGTTTGTTTCCCAATGCAACCATCCCCTAAGGTTACAATATTGAATCTACTTAACAACTCACAACAACAACATAAATGAAACCATAACATCTATCTACTCAAGATAAAAAGTACGCATACATTCCATACAAGATAAATTACATCCAAACATAATAGATAACATTCAAACCCATTTATCCATAATTAAATATTACATTTACAACTCTCATTCCCCGAATGAGGCAAGTCCAATAAATAATATTATAGTTACAACTTCCACCTCTATAATAGATGAGGAGTAAAATACAAGATCCAACTGAAATGAAATAAGGCAAGAACTGAAACTGTAATCCAACGAGCTCTCCAATTGGAAGTCTCATCCACATGAACATGAAGAAAGAACCCAACAGACTTAGGTGCATGCCACCCAACCAAGTGAAACCCAAAGGCCCACCCCCCGTGCTAGGAGATAGTAACAAGGAATCCTAGCCGAGACTAACACCTCTAGACACAAGCTAAGACATAATTGAACCAACTGACACAACCAAACACAAGTACAAAACAAGTACAACTCTAGTACCACATAAGTACAACACAAGTACAACTCTACATGGTCACATTGCTTCCAAAAATTAATTAGAACAAGTATGTTATGAGAACCATACACACATAATTGAATACCAACTATGGTTACCTATCGAATACCAACTATGGTCACATCAGGTATGTCAAGGAAACCATACCCACAATAAACAAGAACCAACTATTGTCCTAGATAGAGTGTCATCACACAATTCATCATGGGTTATCCTTGGGAATCTTCCTAGGCTCCGGCCCCCACAAGAAAAGGTTATCCTAGTGACCTTTACCGAAACCCGGACCCCATACTCACTCATGCGGAGCCAAATACCTTTCGTACAGACAAGATAGATGACCTTGCCATTCCAAGGCTAATTGAGCACTTGGGTCCATGAGTGAGGCATTAATATCTTGATTAGTGAGAAGTTAGTCCTAAGCTTCTAAGTATTGTTTTAGTTATCACTTGATTAAACCAACTTACAACGAGTTATCTTGGCACCACTTCATGTGTCGGGCCCCATTACAAGCCACTCTTCTACTTGACAACACACACACACACACAAACCAAACATCAATGGAACCAAGGTGCAACAAACCAGACATCACGACCTCTCCTTTCTCAGGAGGCAACACAAACTGAAATGCACTCCAACACTAGAGGAAACAAACCACATAACAAGGTCACTCCATATGAGGAGACATGGATCCCGTAATCCACTCCTAAACCAAGGAGGTACAAACATCCCTGTTCGTGAAAATCGAGTACTAACATAGACACAACCTTATGCACTACCAAGAGAATTCACAATAGGTTGACACAACAAAATGACAACCCATGACACAAAAAACTCAACTGGAAGCCTTGTCTAATGCAATGACCCAAACTTCCCAAATGATGACAAGAATAGATAAAAATCACAATGAGAATTAAATATTCTTTGGATATTCTAAATCCATGTCCTCATGCTAACATTTAGTACTTTATTGCATTAATAAAACTGAATTAAATACGTCTCTTTCAGACGAACGCTAATATTCAAATCAAATGTTTAATTACACTAATTGTTTCAATGGTAACAAGTAATAATGTATCCTTCTACGTTTTAGAATATAGCGTTGAGAAATTACAATAGGTTTACTGCAAAATAAATTATTAAATAAATACGATGCTAACCACATTTCCTTAAATCCTTATATTTGACTTTACAAATATGCCTTATAATTTCAACTGCTAACTCACTAAAATTTCATAATATAAATTTTCACTTTAACATCTAGCACTACCCATTCATTTAAATCAATATTTATTATCCCCAAAATGGATTATCTAACATGTAAACAAATTACCCAGCCCTTCCAAATACATATATATCAAATAATATGCATATTTAATTACTTAATACACAACTAATTATTCAATTACATAATATCCCTTTAATATATCAATATTATAATGTTATAAAAATATATATATATATCATATTGTATTAATATTAAAATATTATATATTATAATAATAAATATTAATATTTACATATTAATATATAATATTATAATATATAATAATAATATTAATATAATATTAAAATTAAAAAAACAAAAAAACAAATAAAAGTCAAGGAAAAAGAAGGGCCCACATACCTCCCTAGCCGCGTGCGCCCAAAACACTAAGGGCGGGTATGTTTACACACAACCGAACCCCATTAATGGGGGCAACTGTGTGTAAACACAATCATCCTCATGGGCGGCGACTAGTGGTGGGAACAGGGGGAGTGGGTAGGAGCGCACTGGGCACGGCTCCCTCCACCCACCTCCCATGGGGCACGGTGGGGGTTGAGCCCCTAGCAGCAGCCTCAAATATTTTTAAAATTTTTAAAACCCTACATACAAAAAACGTGACTGCATTTTTTTTTTTTAAATGCGATTTTTGAAAAGGAAACAAAACCCCTTTTTAATTCAGATTTTTCCAATAATATTTTTTTTAAAACAACATGCATATATATATAATTTTCAATGTATATATATATATATATATATATATATATATATATATATATATGTGCATTTTTGGTTTATAGGACAAAATAAATTGAGAAAACCAAAATGATATGTGCGAAAGAACAATGATTTACATTCAAAAACATCATTTTATTAGAAGCAATTTAAATCTTAAGAGGATCTTCTAGCAAATTTGAAGAACAAAATTCCAACCTTTGCTTTATTTGAATTCAAACAACAAAATTCAAAACTCCTTCCACAAGATCCTAACCATTAATATTTAAATTTCAAAGATCTCAAAACCAAACAGATAGAAGACATGAACCTAATTTTTTAAAAATGATAGTAGATCCTAATGGTGACTTGATGCCCTCTTCAGATCCACAGGTTCTCCAAGGTTTTTCCAAAAACCCACCAAATTGAAGAATTTTTCCTCTATCTAATTCAAACTTTTTCAAAACTTCAAGATCCAAAATTTAGAAGAAAAATTCAAACATAAGGATTCAACTCTAAAATCCTACAACCACCCTCATAAATTCCTAAAAACAAAAAATGGAAAATATCTAATTTTTAAATAATTTGAATTTTCAAATTTCAAAATTGACTTTTTTGCATTTTCCTTATTTTTCAATTTCAACAAATATTCAAATAATCTCCAAAATGAATTTGCTTGATTCAAATTAATTAATTTAATTAATTCAATAAAATAAATCTAATCCAAGATTAAATTATTTTATTAATTAAATTAAATTAATTTAATAACTTAAATAACATTTTCCACATAATAACCAAATTAATTCAATAAACAACTTAAATACATTAAGCTATTTAAATCACCCCAATTTAATTTGCAATTAAATAATGAAGAGAGGGCACAAGAATCAAAACAACACAACTTGACAAACCACTAATGACATATAAGGACTAGGGTGATGACTTGGCATGAAAACCTAGCTACTATCTCCCAATCAAATATCGTTGGGTATTGAACACGCTCCAACCTGTGAAACTAGGTGGAGCCGATGTCCTATACCTGCCAACCTGTAAATCAAGTAAACAACAACATATAATATGAACATCATAAAATACACACCGTGAAGAGGAAATCACGGGATCATAGGGAACTCACAAGCGAGTGATGCAATACCGTCCCCTTCACCAATACACTGCACATAACTGACAAATCTAATCATACTATTATAATCCAAAGCATAATCATCTTTAATTCAAATAACCACTATGTTAATCCAAAGCATGGAATAAAATAACATCTGAATAACTAGAAACACATCACAGCAACATACCCACACAAGACACATAGTCCAACCAGAAGGAAAAACGGAGGGGTATTACATCCTCCTCCCTAGGGTTAGGCTTACTCCTGGAAGCCTACAAACAAGTAGGGATATAACTCCCTCACACATAATGCACCAAATCAAAACCTCATTTACACACCAAGGTATTAAGTGAGGTACACAACTTAGAAGCCTACATAACCGAAAGCTTAATGGCTCCATCATAATCCCAGAGTACCCAGTGTTTAAACCTAGGCTTTGATACCATGTGTAAAGCCCCGCCACGCAACCCTAGAGGATGATGCAAACAACTACTTAAACAGGCTAATTTTTTTCTGATTAAGTACAATTAATATACAAGTTCATTTCCCAATGCAACCATCCCCTAAGGTTATGAGATTGAATCTACTTAACAACTCACAACAACAACATAAATGAAACCATAACATCTATCTACTCAAGATAAAAAGTATGCATACATTCCATACAAGCTAAATTACATCCAAACATAATAGATAACATTCAAAACCATTTATCCATAATTAAATATTACATTTACAACTCTCATTCCCCAAATGAGGCAAGTCCAATAAATAAGATTACAGTTACAACTTCCACCTCTATAACAGATGAGGAGTAAAATACAAGATCCAACTGAAATGAAATAAGGCAAGAACTGAAACTGTAATCCAATGAGCTCTCCAATTGGAAGTCTCATCCACATGAACATGAAGAAAGAACCCAACGGATTTAGGTGCATGCCACCCAACCAAGTGAAACCCAAAGGCCCACCTCCCGTGCTAGGAGATAGTAACAAGGAATCCTAGCCAAGACTAACACCTCTAGACACAAGCTAAGACATAACTGAACCAACTGACACAACCAAACACAAGTACAAAACAAGTACAACTCTAGTACCACATAAGTACAACACAAGTACAACTCTACATGGTCACATTGCTTCTAGAAATAAAGTAGAATAAGTATGTTATGAGAACCATACACACATAATCAAATACCAACTATGGTCACATCAGGTATGTCAAGGAAACCATACCCACAATAAACAAGAACCAACTGTTGTCCTAGATAGAGTATCACCACACAGTTCATCATGGGTTATCCTTGGGAATCTTCCTAGGCTCCGGCCCCCACAAGAAAAGGTTATCCTGGTGACCTTTACCGAAACCCGGCCCCCATACTCACTCATGCGAAGCAAAATACCTTTCGTACAGACAAGATAGATGACCTTGTCATTCCAAGCCTTCCGATCTTAGCCCAAGCCTAACCAAGCACTTGGGTCCATGAGTGAGGCATTAATATTTTGATTAGTGAGAAGTTAGTCCTAAGCTTCTAAGTATTGTTTTAGTTATCACTTGATTAAACCAACTTACAACGAGTTATCCTGGCACCACTTCGTGTGTCGGGCCCCGTTACAAGCCACTCTTCTACTTGAAAACACACACACACCAACCAAACATCAATGGAACCAAGGTGCAACAAACAAGACATCACAACCTCTCCTTTCTCAGGAGGTGACACAAACTGAAACACACTCCAACACTGGAGGCAACAAACCACATAACAAGGTCACTCCATATGAGGAGACACGAATCCCATAATCCGCTCCTAAACCAAGGAGGTACAAACATCCCCATTTGTGAAAACCGGGTACTAACATAGACACAACCTCATGCACTACCAAGAGAATTCACAACAGGTTGACACAACAAAACAACAACCCATGACACAGAAAACTCAACTGGAAGCCTTGTCCAATGCAATGACCCAAATTTCCCAAATGACGACAAGAACAGATAAAAATCAAAACGAGAATTAAATCTGCTTTGGATATTCTAAATCCATGTCCTCAAGTAATAATGTATCCTTCTACGTTTTAGAATATAGCGTTGAGAAATTACAATAGGTTTACTGCAAAATAAATTATTAAATAAATACGATGCTAACCACCTTTCCTTAAATCCTTATATTTGATTTTACAATTATGCCTTAAAATTTCAACTGCTAACTCACTAAAATTTCATAATATAAATTTTCACTTTAACATTTAGCACTACCCATTCATTTAAATCAATATTTATTATCCCCAAAACGGATTATCTAACATTTAAACAAATTACCCAGCCCTTCCAAATATATATATATATATCAAATAATATGCATATTTAATTACTTAATACACAACTAATTATTCAATTACATAATATCCCTTTAATATATATTATATTAATATTATAACATTATAAATATTAATATATATTATAATAAATCAATATTATAATGTTATAAAAAAAATAATAATATATATCATATTATATTAATATTAAAATATTATATATCATAATAATAAATATTAATATTTACATATTACTATCTAATATTATAATATATAATAACAATATTAATATAATATTAAAATTAAAAAAACAAAATAAATAAAATAAAATAAACAAAAAAAAAGTCAAGGAAAAAGAAGGGCCCACGTACCTCCCTGGCCGCACATGCCCAAAACACTAAGGGCGGCTGTGTTTACACACAGCCGACCCCCATTAATGGGGGCGACTATGTGTAAACACAATTGTCCTCACGGGCGGTGGCCGATGGTGGGAACAGGGGGAGTGGGGAGGGGCGCACTGGGCACGGTGGGGGTTGAGCCCCTAGTGGCCTCAAATATTTTTAAAATTTTTAAAACCCTACAAAGAAAAAATGCGACTGCATTTTTTTTTTTAAATGCAATTTTTGGAAAGGAAACAAAACCCCTTTTTAATTCAGATTTTTCCAATAATATTTTTTTTAAAACAACATGCATATATA
>VCHN02003015.1:0-15277 GCA_007115665.2 Sequoiadendron giganteum
GACAATATAAGCATTAATCATTCATGAGTACCTTGATTACACTTCAAATTTCATCATGAGTGCGTGTTTTATATATATATATATATATATATATATATATATATATATATATATATATATATATATATATATATATATATATATATATGTATATTTCTCGACAGTGGGTTTCATGTAGGTTGTAGGTGCCAAGCATTGACTCCACCTCGATTGTTAGGTTTGAGCGTGCCTCAAAAAACCAATGGAAATATTGTTGAAAATCGGAGATGACAAAAGGTCTCCAATATTTTCCATCATCATCGATGAGGATGAGTACCCATCTTGTAACCCTATCTATTTGGTTTGTATTCTTTGTTAGTTTTCTTTCTTGATGTCTATCATTATTTGGTAAAATTGTGATGCCACATTGTTGTTTTTTATTATGTTGTTTAATTTGTTATTGCAATTATGTGGTAAATTAATACTATGAATGACCTTGTTTAATCTGTTTAATTAAATTAAATTGATTATAAGGTAATTTAAATTGATTTAGAATTAAAAAAATAATTAAATAAATTATGTTTTGAAAGGATATTAGGTGGATTTTCATAATTAAGTACTAAATTAAAGGATGTGATTAATTGTTTTAATAATTAAAAATAAATAAAGATAAATATTATTATTATTTTGGTGTGAAAATAAATTAAATTGGAGAGAATATATAATTATAAAATAGAATAATTAATTTGAATAGTTTTTCAGACAAGATGTAAAAGCAAGTTTAAAATTAAAAAACAAAGGAGTGTGTGCACATGCATGACTCCAAACTGAATTGTGAATTGGAAACTTGTCAATTTTGTTGATTTTTGGATTCGAAAGCTTATATCTTTCTTGGATTTTTATTTTGGAAAAAGAAAACTTTTTCCTTGTTTTGTAATAGTGCTTATTTTGGTAAACAAATTCATCAATTGATTTTGCTTTCAAAGAAAAGAGAAATTGGCTCTGCAAAACTATTTTTTAAAAGAATACAATGTTGGATTGATTTTTTTTTCGAAGTGGATTAATTTATGAAAGTGATCAAGTTTTGGAGAAAGGATTCATGGTTGCAAAAGAGTGGTCCTCAACACATCTTCTCCATCTTTGAGCATAGAAATTTAGGTTGGTGTTCCATTTTGATTTTGATTTTTCATTCTCTATTTTATGTGAATGAATTCTCTCCTTATTGTCGTCTAAAAAATGATTTCTTCAGTTCCATTCAATGAGTTGAATCATCCTTTGTAAGAAGATTGTTGTGTCAATATTTGCCTATGTGCCTTCTTCTGTAGTTTGCATACAAATTAGTAGACAAGGTTATGTAGGTTACTCCTAATCTTAATTCTTTGCTAAATGTTTTCTTCAATTACTCATTTTTGTGTGGAGATAATTGTTTATGTAAGGTAAAATTAGAATATACATGTGTAGCTGCACCACTAAACATTTCAATGATCAACAAGAAGAACTACTTTCATTTTTAACATAAACATAGTATTCAAATCTATTGCCTAAGATGGTATGCACATAATGCATTGAGCATATATTCTTGTTTTTGGTTTGAAAATTATACAAAACCTTAAATTTGCTATCTCACTTGAAAGATTAGTCTCTAATGTGCATTTATCTTTAGGTCTTTGAGGGAGACTATTATGCAATTACCATTTATAGGGATGCTATATCCCTAGCATATATTCCCTTAAAATAAAAAAATCCCCTGACCAACCTTTCTAAACATGAGCTAGCATTTGACTCCTTTGTCTCATGAGAATTAAAAAGAACAACACTATAGTTCTACATTGATAGGGATGACATGAATACTAAAGCTTTGGCTATTTCCCCCCACCTCTTCATAGGGATCGATCCTCCTTATTTGTTTCTTTTTCATTCCTTCCAAATGTTGTGAGAGGATAATCCATCGTGGGCATAGATCTCTATTGACTTAATGAAATTTTGGCTTAATCGATCCATTAAGTGGTTGACTCACCTTGCTTTGTGGGAATGTATGCTTATGGTAATAGTGGTTGGGTATATGTGTGTGGGGAGATGAGTTGTGAATGATGTCTTGTCGTAGGTTGTAATGTCTACAATCTTTTAAACCTGCCAAACCATGCCCTCTAGTTCTCTCCATTCTCTTTATCCTGAATCGGCCTTATCGATTTGATTTATATCTTCTTGATATATATATATATATATATATATATATATATTTATGTGTGTGTGTATATTGTAATTTAAAACTTTCTTCCAATTGATAACATTTCTACTTATTGTAAAAACATAACTACTGGTTGTAAAAAACCTTTTTGAATGTAAATTATTATTAAAATTAAATTTTAAGATATATATGTATGTACATATATACATGCATATATACATATATACATATATATATATATATATATATATATATATATATTATATATGGTTTTATAAATGTGTAGATTTACTTATTATATTTAAAGATTTAAGCTATTAGGTTAATGGTATTTAAGCACATATGTGTAGGTATAATTAAATATGCTTATTGTGATGAAAATTATTAAGTGAGAATTGATTGTGTTACATTTAGGTAAATGTGAGGAATGATTTATTGTATAAGTAAAATGTAGTTGATGTTTTAAATTTTTCTTTAAGATTGCTATATTTAAAGTGAAATTAACAAATGATTTTTGTAATGGTTCCATGATGTTGTGTCTTCCTCTTATAATAGTTTTGATATGAGGATATTTTTTGCATTGAATTACTTGTAGTCATGTTTTGAGATTGTGTTGGAACCTGTAATATTTTGAGTTACCTTGAAATGGGAGTCCATGGGTAGTTGGTTTATTAGGCTTCTAGAGGTTAAGGGAGGTTGGTTTCAAGATGGATTTTAATATTTGGTTCTTTGTAAAATTTTGATCCTAATTCTTGTATTGATTACATGTGGTTTGTAACCTTCCACCATTATTTTTCTTTATGATGTGGTCTTTGTGCGAGAAGGTTCATGCCTCACGTATGTTTATAGTTTTGTGATTTTGGTGCTTTGTGCTAGTGGGTACTCCCTTGATTCTATAAGATTTGTCTTTATGCTATTAGGGAGAGTGGCTCTCGTTCGGGGCCAACACACAAAGGGGTAGCCTACATAACCCATGGGAGAGTTTCCTAATAAGTGATAACCTAAGTAATGAACTAGTGGGTTGGGTAGGTTCACATTAATCAAGATAAGTAGATGCCTCACCCATGCTCGTAGTGCTTACTTAGGCTAAGGATGGTTGAGAAGGCCTAGTTGGAAAGATCACTACCTTGTCCTCATGAAAGGTAAGTGGTTCCACATGTGTCACCCTATGAGGTCGACACATAGTGAGAGGAAATTTGGATAACCATAGATGGGGGCCAACACCTAGTGAGAGGTAGCCAAGATAACCCATGTAAAGGCCATGCAATGAAACTCTTCCCTAGAGTATCATTTTTGTGTTCCCTTTCCTTTGTGTGCTTATAGAAGTGGTTTTTCTTATGTTTATTTGTTGCATTTATTGTGGAGTATTGTTAAGCTTGTCTACTTTGCTCTTTTTATGTTGTGGGTCCTTACTGTCATCTGGTAGCATGGGGGTGGGCCTTAGGGTCCACATGGTCAGGTGCACTCAATTGGGTTCCCAGTCAAAGTCCAGATGCAAGGATTTGTACCAATTGCATTGATTCTAGAGCTCCAACAGATTTGTAGATAGTCTTGATGCTATGTATCATATTCTTTTCATTTGTATCACATTACGTAATTTTTGAATTCTTCTCACTTTATGTTGGGAAGCACTATTGGACCATTGTAATCTTTGAAACAATGTACACTCATATAGTAAATATTATGTATATATTCTTTGTATTATCATGTGTTGTTAGATGGATATTTACCATTTATGTAATGTTATGGATGTGTGTACGTTGTTTATTCATTCTATATAATGGTTTTGAAATAAAAACTTGTGAGTAGTTTATCATCATTATGGAGATTGGATCATGTTAGGATGATTCATAAGTTATGAAATCATGCTCCCCTAGAGGACTAGTTAGATGATGTGTATGCATAGTTTCATTATTAGAGTTGTATGTTAATTCACATTTCATATTAGTTTGAATTAAAACAAATTTTACTATTATTGTTAGTCTTTTTGTTGTCCTTTTGGGTTTGTGTGGCAAGGCATTACCGTAAAATTTAGAATAGAATATGTGATAAGATCTACAACTAGAATGAACAATTGTCAATCCTAATCTAAATCAAAACTAATCTAAAAATCTAAAAATAAAGAATGAATATGAAAACATGATAAAAACTAAACAAACTGAATTGATCTCACCAAATATGCATTCATCCCTTCGAATTATCTCCATTGCTCTTCTCCATTTTGCCTCTTTAGTATTCTTGCCCTCAGATTTATGTGTTTGAATGCAAGTATAGTTGTGCTGAATGTCTAAGCAAAATATCAAAGAATGGTCTCTTCTCAAAAGTATGTGATTTCGGGAGAGGAATAATGATTATGACAGGCCATTTTATAGATTTTGTGTTTTTGAATGATTGGCTCAGATTGAAAGAGAGATCAATGGATGAGATTGATGAATGCCATGCGATGTGAGTTCTGTCTCAGATAGAACATGAGTTAGAACATTAGTCAGGAAAGACTAAAAATAGAACAAGATCTTAATCTTTAGTTAAGAATCTTTGAAAATAGAAGAAATAGACTTTGAATGTCAAAGACAAATTCAGAACTCAAAGATGAGGAATTCAAATGCATAATTAAATTAATTAATTAAATAAAAGATATTTAATCAATAAATGCATACATGCATATGAGTTAGAACTAGTTAATCGACTAGTTGTGATAGAGAGTCTTCTTGCAGAGATGATCAACAGTCGAATTCAGAGATAACTCGAGAACTAAAAATAGATCTCAAGTCAGAAGGTGAGTGAATGACTTAGATAGCTGAATGATAGAGGAATGTGACATAAATAATTAAATATGAATTAAATGTTAATTTATTTCAACATTTGAAAATAAAAGATTTAATTAAATAAATAAAGATCATTTATTTAATTGACTTTTGAAAAGGTGGAACTGAATAATTAAATAATAAATATTTAATTATAGTTGAAAAGGGGGTTAAATGAATGATTAAATAAAGATATTTAATTATAGTTGACATATGATAAAAGGGGTAATTAAATAATAAATTATTTAATTGAAAGAGGATTTAATAAGTTAGTGACATAATTAAATAAATATGATTTATCTAATTAATCAAGTTGAATAAAGATTAATGACGAATTAAGGAATTAATTAAAAAGGAGTATTTAATTAATAGAGGAAATATGTGTTAGAAAGGGTAATTAAATAATTGACATTATTTAATCATGACCATGGACTATAGAACATTATGTCAATTATGTACTCGCAGGCCTAGACCAATTTTAGGTATCTACAGTTTGCCCCTCTTTGATACAACGTTGGTATGGCGTTGTGTCAAAGAAAATATGCCCTGGTCATGCCTCAACATGAAACAGGTTAGGGTATGCCCCATTGAAAGGGAGAATGACGAGGAGGTAGTGGTATGCCCCCATGAGAGGATAGGCGGGTTTGAAGAACATGAGTGTGCTCTCAAAATGGATAGATAATGGTGGTGAAGATGCAGAAAAGAAGAAATGTTAGCATGGATGATTTTAGAATGTTAGTAAGAAACAATTAAGTTTGATTGATTGAGAAAAAGACATACTCTTCGATATATTTCTAAATACGCTATACTTGCTTGTTATCATCATTGGGCGGGACATGACATAGATGGATAGTACACACTATGATATGAGATAGACCATAGTGTACAAAGTTATCCACCTCTGAAAAACAAACAGTCGTAGACAAGGAGTATCTTAACTCAGACTAAGGAGATGATGCCCCGGTCGTTTGGTCAAGATAAACCACAGACAATAGACAAATAAAAGACTGGTCATGAGACGTCATTGCTCCTCTAAATCCTTGATAGGACATCCTTGAGGAAACTAGTAACATGACTCAAAAACCAATGTTAAAAAGACAGTTGATAGACAACAACCAAAGAAAAAGAGTCCCGAGACATCGTTGCTTCTCTAAATCCTTCAAGGGACATCCTTGAGAAAGCTAGCAACAGGATCTTTTAAAAATTCATAAAAAGATAAGACAAAATAAGATATAAAGTCATAAAGCCAAATAAATGTATTCGCCAAAACTTGATCTTGTGGGATTGTTTGATGTTGATGTTTGACATAGCGTAATGTGAGAGAATGACACATACCGCATAAGATGTTGAGTCTGGTTTTGACTTGGTGACTTCTGTATAAGGCATGACAAAGCCTAGTTTCAGTAAGACATGTGTCGTATAAGACATTGGAGTCTAATGACGTTGAAGTGACAAGCCACATGAGACTATGACAATGTGATGACGTCTATTGACAAGAAAGACATATTTTGCTAAGACATGGGTTGATTGCTTTGACAATGTGTTTGATATTGACTTGATGACTTGTTGAGATGTTTTGCCTTGTTGTTGCATGACTCGTTTTGATTCGTTGACTGATAAAAGTGTGTGCGTGTAGACAGTGTATGACATGAGATGATACCTTAAACTATGATATGCAACTTGTGTGATAGTGATTGTGAATGAACCCTATTGGACTGACCTAGTGTGGTCTCGGGAGCTCATCAATTGATTAGCCTTACCTAGGTTGTACACATAGAGACCTCGTAGTTCAACAAGACCAATGACTTTGAATATACAAAGAGTCATGATTTAATGTGTGTGATACATGATAAACCTAGACGGACAGACCTAATGCCTCGGGGGCACATCGATTGATGGCCTTGCCTACGTCCCAGTCGCAGAGGCAACATAGTTGGACTATGTCTATGACTGAAATAACATGACCGACTTGACATGATTGACTAGAGATGACTAACATGACATGATGGACTAGACATGATTGACTTGACTCTATTTTTTGGGATGTTCTGACATTTTTCCGATATTATTTTTTTGGATTTTTGATGTTTTCTAATGTTTTTGGGATTTTTCAAGACATTTTCAATGGCATGATGTTATGTACAAAGTGTTAGGGCACAGAAAAAGGATTTTCCCCCAGTCGGGAATAGTATTTGGAAGATGGAATGGATCATATGACGGAATGGACGTTTAGATGTCAATCGCTCCAAATGATGGATAGGACAACCATTTATTATGAGTGATGGTGAAAAAGTCTAATTAGAATGATGGTAGATGGAAGAGTGAGCTTGACTACACATGGTGCCTGTTTGCTAGGTTTTCACCATGGTACTTATCCATAGCACCACCGAAGTGGTTTTCACTAGTGGATGGATTTATTTCTCTTTACTTTTTTGATTTTCTCAATTTTTTTGGTGTTACAAAGACACCTGTTTGCCAGGTTTTCATCAAGGTAACCATTTTTTGTTTTTTCATTTTTTTGTTATTTTCCAGATTAAGACACGGATTCTCAGAGACTTAAGCATAGAACCTCTTTAGATGTAGACTGTTGATAGGGGACAAAAGCAGTTCTCCTTTAGGAGTAGAGAGTTGGTACGCTCCTGACCCAAAGGCTTCTATGACAATGTACGACCCCGACCAGTTAGGTTCAAAATTTCCTGGTTTCTCACGTTTAGCTTGGTTCTTAGGATTCTCCATTAATACTAGGTCACCAATGTCAAAGTGTCTATTGAGAACCTTTCTGTTGTAACTACAATGAAGATTATTCTGATATGCTTGTAAATGATCTAATGCTTTCTGTCTTCGTTCATCCAACAATTCTAGCTCTTGTAACCTAGAGACACAGTATTCTTCATCATCGATATGACCCTTCAAGGATACCCGTAGAGAAGGTATTTCGACCTCAATAGGTAATATAGCTTCGGACCCAAATACGAGGGAATACGGAGTGGCACCGGTGGGAGTACGGATGCTTGTACGATAAGCCCATAAGGCAGGATTAAGCTGTAGGTGCCAATCACGACCAGCGTCATTGACAGTCTTCTTAAGGATTCTAACAATAGTCTTATTAGATGCCTCAGTTTGGCCATTACCTTGTGGGTAATATGGGGTGGAGAAATGGTGTTTGATGTGGAATTCTTCACATAAATGGCGTACTTCTTGGTTCTTGAATGGGTGGCCATTGTCTGTGATTATGGATTGAGGCTCACCATACCGACAAATGATATAGTTTAGGATAAACTTAGATATTTGTGTGTCGGTTATGTATGTCATGGGGATGGCTTCGATCCATTTCGTGAAGTATTCGGTAGCAGTGATGATGAATTTATGGCCATTTGATGATGGAGGGTGTATCTTACCTATGAGGTCAAGTCCCCATTGGGCAAAGGGCTATGGTGAAGTAATTGGACAAAGCTCTTGCGCTGGTGCTCTCATCAAGTCTCCATGTATTTGACATTGTCTACATTTCCTTACAAAGGTGTATGAGTCTTTCTCCATCGTAGGCCAATAGTAACCTAGTCTCATAATCTTGTGGGCTAGAGTGGGACCACTCAAACGAGATCCGCATATACCCTCGTGTACCGCTCACAAAGTTGTTTGTGCTTCCTCAGCATCGAGACAACTCATTAGGGCGTTATTTAAGGTACGTCTATACAGGGTTTCTCCGATGATGGTGTACTTGGCTGACTTTTGGATGAAAGTTCGATGTTGGTTATTGGAAAAATCTTGAGGTATGGTTTGGTCAGTGAGGTAATCGAATATGTCTTTATACCAAGGAGACGTAGAACCAACAATGGTACACACTATAGCAGTATTAGGGACATCATAAGCAGGGATCAAAAGTTATTCAACCAGGAACTCGAACTTAGGCACATTACTTGGGATATCCAACAAAGAACCCATGGTAGCCATTGCATCTGTAGCTCTATTTTGGATACGTGGTATTTTTTGAAAAGTTATGTCATTGAAATACTATTTGAAACCGTCAGCCATCCTCTTGTAAGGTGCAAGCTTCTCATCCTTAGTCTCGTAATCATCATTCACTTGTCGGATTACCAATTGAGAGTCACCAAAGACATGTAGGCTCTTAATGTTCCATTGAGCTACCATTTTTAAACCTGTCACTAAGGCTTCATATTTTGCTATGTTATTGGTACAAGGGAATGCAATCCTGAATGATTTAGGAATTGTATCACCTTGAGGTGTGACAAATAAGATACCAGCCCCTGAACCACGATTTGTATGTGATCCATCAAAGTATAGTTTCCACTCAGTTTTAACCTCAAGGTTGAAGAGAAATTCATTTGGAAAATCTGCTACTAATGGATGATTTTCCTTTATAGGTGTGTCTGCCAGTTGATCTGCAATGACTTGTCCTTTTATTGCCTTCCTTTCGACATACTGAATGTCATACTCGCTAAGTATCATGACCCATTTAGCCAATCGGCTTGTTAAAGCTGCCTTACTTAGGAGGGATTTAAGTGGATCAATTTTTGCAATCAACATGGTTTGTCGATTGAGCATATAGTGCCTAAGTTTTTGGGTAGCAAAAACTACCGCAAGACAAGCACGTTCTATGTTGTTGTAATTCAATTCATAGCCCACTAAGGTTCGACTGATATAATAAACCGCTCTCTCGTGACCTTGATCATCTTCTTGTGCGAGAAGAGCCCCTAATGCTGACTGAGTTGCTGAGATGTAAAGTATCAATGGTTTCCCCTCTATAGGTGGCATTAGGACTGGTGCAGTAAGCAAATAGTCCTTGATTTGTTGGAAGGCCTCTTGACATTTAGGTGTCCACACAAATGGCACTCCTTTTTTGAGTAAATGCTGAAATGGATGTATTTTATCTGCCAATTGTACTATGAAATGCCTAATGGACTGTAATCTCCCTTGTAGGGTTCTAAGTTGACCAATGTTGGTTGGAGGAGGCATTTCTATGATTGCTCTTACCTTTTTTGGATCTACTTCAATGCCTCTGCAAGAGATGATATACCCTAACAACTTCCTTGATTTCACTCCAAAGACACACTTCTTCGGATTGAGCCTGACATTGTAGTTTTCTAAGCTCTGGAATATCTTGTCCAACACCTTCAAATGATCTTCCCTTTTTTTTGACTTGGCTATTATATCATCGACATAATCTTCCATGAATGTATGTACAAAGTCATGAAAAATCGTAGTCATTGCTCATTGGTAAGTGGCTCCTGCATTCTTAAGGCCAAATGACATAACATTCCAACAATATGTGCCCCATGGACACATGAAAGCCGTCTTATGTTGATCTTCAGGTGCTATCTTTATTTGGTTATATCTAGAGAAACCATCCATAAGGGAGAGCATCTCATACCTTGCAGTAAGGTCTACTATCATGTCGATATTTGGCAACGGGAAGTCATCTTTAGGACATGCCTTGTTGATGTCTCTAAAGTCAGTGCAAATTCAAATGCCCCCAGTTGGCTTAGTCACTGGTACCAAATTTGATATCCAATCCGCATAGTCTATTGTCCTTATGAATCCCACGTCCAATAGTTTCTTAAGTTCTACCTTAACCAATAGAGCAATTTGCGGATGCATCTTCCTTAGTTTCTATTTGACTGGTTTGATACCTAGCTGGAGTGGTAAATGATGCAATATCAGGTCTGGATCCAACCCAGGCATGTCAGCATATGACCATGTGAAGTTTACTTGTCTCTTTTTGAAAAAGTCTTTGAACTCATGTTGTTCTGTCTCTGATAAAGAAGTCCCAAAATATACTATCTGAGGATTCTCTTCTGTTCCTATGTTGACTGCGACAGCCTCTTCCACTAACATGGGTGACTTTTCCTATGCAACGGGGAGAATATTTAAACCTCTATCCTTGGGTGCCTCAGAGAGGTTTTCGCCCTCGGATACGTCCTTTATTTTATCTTTTTCTTGGTCCAAAGGCGCCTTTCGGTTTTCACCTAGGGACTCATCATTTTTATTTTCATTTTCATTTTCATTTTTGTGACTAGAGGTGTAAATAGACTCCTCGAAATATGCTTTATCATCCAAGTCTATGGTAAAACCTGCCTTATGATCCCCTCTAGGTATACCTTCTCTAAGTCCCATGAACTCAGCAATTGCTTTGTCATTCTCGAATGTATCTATGATACGTGTACCTTGTTGATCCCAATCGATGAGTTTGGGATATACAAGGGGCATGTCATCATCGGAGTTTATAAGAGTAACTGCTGACAAGGTGAATATAGACTGGTTGACATGGTCACAAATGTTTTGGACTAACTCCTTCTTGTTTTTCTTCCTAGGGATAGGTATATTCTATTGTGGGACAATGGTGAGGGCAGATTCATCAGAAGATTGCTTGTCAAGTGCCCAAGATGCACAATCAAGGGTTTCCCAATAATAGTTATTTTGCCATTCTTGTTTAGACAAGTGTTTCTTAGGACAAGGACTAGACTATTTTGATACAGGTTTCACATTGAGGTCCAACTCTCCAAATAATGCGTCTATGTTCATGGTACTAGTAGATGAGAGAGACTCCCATTCACCATCACTTAAGTAAGGGGATTCATCATAGACTGGAGGTTTTTCATAAACTTGGGGTAGGTCACAAACTAGGGGAAGTGGTTGATGAGATGTCTCGATGTCTGGGTATTCATTCTCTTCCTCTTGAAACATTGATGAGGTACCAGGAAACCCAATTCTAAGAAGTTCACACCCTAGCCCTAGATACTTCGGTTGTGGGTAAATAGTAATTGGTTCTATCCTTCCATTTTGATATAGTCCTAACCCACTATGCCCATCATAGCCTTAATTTTGCATTATCTTAAATCCTTTTCCATATTGGTCCTTGGCTATTTGAATAGATGGGGAGGGGTATTCATGTTCTTGATACAACCAGGAATCAGCTTGATCTACAATCTCTTCACTTAACTCTCCCCATTTTGTCAATGTCATTGTAGGGGGAACATGAAATGTGACCATAGACTGTCTTCTATCCGCCATGGGTAGGCCATATGCCTTAGGTGGAATCAGTTCAGTAACACAGTATGATGCCTTTATATTATACTCACCACAACCCTTGTCTTGGATCTTGAGTTTCAGAGTGGATGATGGTGGTTTGAATGAAATGGACTTAGTGAGACATGACAGGTCAACATATTGGGATAAAGTGGATGATGAGGCCTCTTGATTAATAGACACTTGTCGTTGTGGAAGATCCCTTAGGCTTGTACAATACTGGAAAGGATCTGGATCACCATCAATGGTGATCTTTGTGCCATTATAGGGGAACTTGAGACACTGGTGGTAGGTGGAAGGTACAACTTTCATCGCGTGTATCCAAGGTCTACCTAACAACAAGTTGTATGGAAGGGTGAGATCCAAGACTTGGAAGCTGGTGTTCATGATTGTTGGGCCAATTCGGATAGGGAGCGTGACAACTCCTTTGGATGATCTTTCCTCATCATCGTAAGCCTTGATGACTATACTCTTAGAGGTATCTACACAGTCTTCCGAGAATCCTAATGCCTTAACCAATTTAAGGATACACAGGTTTAAACCTACTCCTCCATCTACCAAGACTCATCGGACTTTTTTTTGATGGACTAAGACTTCAAGATGTAAGGGGTCATTGTGATCTGACTTTTTAGTTGAGTAGTCTTGTTGTGAAAATGTGGCATGATGCGAGTTGGTCAAATATCCCACCATCTCTTCGAAATGATTGACATCTAAGTCTGTAGGAACAGTCATGTTTTGTAGAGCTTTGTCAAGAATGGATCGATGCTGAGGTGATAAAGTCAACAATTCCAAGATAGATATTTGTGCAGGGGTTTTACTCAATTGATCGAGAAGGTTGTACTTGAACTTGGAATTTTGCGTAGATGGCTCGGAAGAAGGACTAGGAATAGTAATCTTAGTTCTGCATGTGGTTATATTACATTCTGGATGCTTCTTGATGGTGAAAGTATTGACATTCTCGTTTGTGGCTCGAAGGTGGTTTATGATCATTCCTTTACCATAGTCATACTTGGTATTGTTATAGTTGGTTGATGGATTATTTTGGGGTCCCGAATTGGAGGCTTTTCCTTTTGTGTGGTCATGTAACGGGTCCGTGAAGACCTTATGATCACTGTTCTTAGTGTTTTTCTGCCCACCAACGTCTATAGTTCCATTTTCAACAAAGTCTTGTATGATGTTCTTTAATTGGCGACATTGTTGGAGGTTGTGCCCTTTCGTTCGATGATAGTCACAGAAAGCGTTATCGACCCACCATGAAGGTTTGAACTATCCAGGATCATACTCTCTTGTGATAAGATTATGTTTGACCAATTCTTTGAAGACTACCTCAATTGGTTGCCCTAAAGGTGTAAATTCTCGCATTGGAAATCTCCTTTGTTGTGGTCTTTGTTGTTGTGAATTCTAAACATAGTTAGCCATTTGATTAGGATTGTTCGTCATGTCTGCTTGTTGATTGTATCCTCTAAGTGTGATAACCGGTCCAGTATGTATGTGCTTAGCATCAACTATGCCATCATTCGTGACATTCTTGTTCCTAGACTAGAACTTGTTTCTATCATTCGACACATTTGGATGTTGGATAATCAGACTCTTGCTCGGTACTTTGATTTCGCCTTTGCCAATAAGGCCCTTTTCAAGGATGATCCCCTTTTGTACCAAGTCAATGAATGAAGTGCAACAGTGTACCCGTAAGTCACCTCTCAGTTTGGGGTTGATGTTTTCGAGGAAGATAGTGACCTTTTGTTTTTTAGGTATTTCGACGGGACAATGGCTAGCTAGACTTCTCCACCTCTGGAAGAAAGTGATAAATGTCTCACCATCTTCTTGTGCCATATGGCACAAGGTTGCTATGGTTACTTCATTGTCTATGTTAAAGGCAAAATGTTCGACAAACTTTTCAGCCAATTCTACCCAGGATCGTATACCGTATGGTAATTTGGAAAACCATTCCAATGCTATCCCTATGAGGGTTCGTGGAAATAGGCGCATCAAGTAAGTGGGGTCATATGATATATCCATGCATGCCGTTGAGAATTCTCTAATATGTTCTAAAGGATTCTTCCTCCCATTATATTTAGGCAAATTTGGTATAATGTATCCATGGGGGAAAGGTGTCATATAGAGTGCTTTGTCAAATGGGCATGGACATAGGTCTTGTGCTGATATAGTTCGTTTGCCTAACATAGACATGTCATCCATATTTTGTTGTAGAGTCTGCATTTGGTTTTGAAGGATGTTGACTTGTGTCAAGGACATGGTGTTCATGTTATTTGGATCAATGTAGATGTTCTGATACGCCATGTTCTGTGACGGGTTATGATTGGGCGAGGGGATATATCCTGTCAAAATATTCTGATTCGGGATAGGGATATTCCCTGTCTGAATGGTTTGATTCTGTATAGGAATGTTGCCTATCTGAATTATCTGATTTGGAATAGGAATGCTTCCTGTCTGAATTATCTAACTTGGCACAGGTATATTTCTACCAACTTTGGTTCTCTTACTAGTCGTGTTGGTGCCAAAGGGGTTGGAGGAATTTGTTCCCGCAGTGAATTGTAAACCTTGTGTTATGTTAAAAGGGGTTGTGTTTACAATTGACGATGTTTGTGTTGATAGACTTGTTGGTATCGCTGCGGTTATTTGGGAAATAAAGACCATAGATGTCACAGTTTGTGTTGGTTGAGTTGACTGTGTTGCTAAAGAATGGACATCAAATCCTGGGGGTAGTGTAGCACCTTCTACTAGCAATTTTGCTAAGTAGCGTTGTGGATCATTTATCAAACACTCATCCATGAAGGATGCAAACTCAGGATCTTGAACTACTGCATCTTTGTCTTCTATGTAAATTTTCCCATGTGTGTCCCTAGTGACATGTTTTTCAAGTAAAGACTTGTGTGGGCGTTTGCTGCCCGACGGTTGGTTTCCGAATGGATTGATGAATTCGTTGGGGTCTATCATTGCCTTGTGTTTCTTTTTGGACCTTGTTTCAACCATGAAAAAGTTTTCTCAAAATGTCTAATGCAGACTATGCCTAAAAACCGATATGACTTATGTCTATGTTTTTGGATTTTTTTCTTTTTTTTGACAATAAGGACATTGCTAAAGATCTAAAATAACGTATGATAGGACAGACAATATGCAAAATTCTAAGTGGACTAAAGACGATAAATGAGTCTAAGATGGGTATAACCTACCACCTATGGAATAAATGCATGCAAAAGTTTGTTTTGACCAAGGAACCTGATTGTAGGACAAGGACAGT